>JAVQJG010261251.1:0-20840 GCA_036024015.1 Craterocephalus amniculus
AGCAGCAGGAGACCCCAACCGGAGCCCCCCCGCAGACACGAGGCACCGGCCCCGGCAGGCCAAGGCCAGCAGCCCCCGACCCCGCCGAGCACCAGCCGCCCGGGGCAGACGGGGCCGAATAGGCTCATATTTAACTTGCAGAAGTGATAAATAACATGACAGGAAAGAGGATTGGAGGATTATAGGTATGGTAACTGGACTTCTAGTAAGGATCTTTGTAAGTTTTCATCAGGTGAAATGAATAATTTAATTTGCCTTTAAACTTTCCATTGACAGTATGACTGTGGTTACACCGTAAATAGTGTGCAAATTTGAATAATTTCACATATTTCTGCAGGGCCACGTCATGAATGCAAGAATGCATGTAATGCTTCAAATCATGCATACATTTACACATGTGAGGAGTGAGCTTCAGGTTCCCTCTCGGGAGGTCTGCAAAAGCCCCCAGGGCTGAAAGGTTCCCTCAGCAGCACATCTGGATTTTAGCAATGACACTCTGTCAAGCAAGCAGTGGTCCATCTCTTTTCCACACTTTGCTTCTGCTCACTTCACATATTCTGAGCTGCAGACTTCTGCAACAGCTCATTCACAGCGCTGTCAGAAACCTGGGTGTAAAACCTGCTGATGTGCTGCTGACTTCTGCCATGACAGAATTAGGAACATACCATTTAGGGGGCTGTCATGGAGGTTACAACAAACCACGGTAAAGTGAGTGGTAAGGATGATATATTTTAGATTAATGAGTCATAAAAGATAAACCCCAGAGAGCCTGCTGATTTGTGTATGTTGATCCATAGAAGCTCATATAATTAGTTTTCTAGTTGTCACAGTCAAAAGTCTAGACATGCTTTCTCACTAAATCTAATGGGGAATGATGTATTTGCCCAACTTACCTTGATACCTGATTTCTACTTCAAATCAGCTTCCTCCAAATACGTGATTTCATCATTCAGGGTTTCTATTTCGGTTGGTTAGTGCATGCTAATCAGCAAGTAGAGAATTAACAACAAACTGTATCCACAGATTAATTTAGTGTGAGATCATGTTTCAATGCAATGTGCATTATTAATATTAAATCGAATGTAATGATTGGTGAACAGCTCAGAAAAAAATGTTCATTTCATTTAATAATTTTACTATTCTTTCATGTGTGCAGGGAAAAGTCTGGCATGGGCACTAATGCCACTCAAGATTAGATCATATGATATTACATATCATAACTTAACTAGAACTTCTGCTTTCTCTGATTGAGTTTCCTCGTAGCACCGAGTCCTGGAAATAACACAAGCAGCTTAGATCCTTTACAATTTTCTAAAGTAGATATTTCAACATCTTTGGCTGAGGAAGCCTTACTGATACACATAATGAAGCTCCTGATGCTCACAGACAGCTTCCTGTACTCATCCCTTTTTAAATCTTCATATTTTGATCAATTGAAATAATAATGTATATAATTACCGAGGGAGGTTCCCTGAAGAGCACCGGGGTCTTCAGGGCTTTGACTGTTCAAAGCCAGTGTGATTTGAAAGAAAGCCATGTCCACAGAAAGACAAGTCAATGTCAAGTTTTTTTTATCATTTTAGCATTTCATTCACATGGAACGAGTGCTTTTGGATTCCTTTAACCCATTATTATAAAGTGTCCATATTTGATCACTTCATCTCTGTCGAGCTTCTTCATGAAACCATAGAAGTTCTCCTCACCAATCATCAAAGCTCGGACTACTTTTCAGATATTTCTTTGAGATTAGCTTTAAACATAAAATTGAAGTAAAAACATTTAGTACTGACTCAGTAACACTGTAGTGAAAAGTAAACAAGTTTGAAAGACTTTTAATATCCTTGAGGACCACAATAACACTCTTCTCTATGGTTGAATTGCCAGGTATGTCAGTGAATGCCCAATAAAGGGCTGATGAGACATGACTAGGAAATGCTACAGTGGAGATGGTTCGTCCATATTTGGAAGAGGAGGAAAAAGAGTAAGGCTTGGAGTTGGTAATGACCTTCATGTTGGTTTTATCAAAGGAAAGACGTTAGCCAGAATTCATCCTGTATGGTGAGCAGCTGCTAATGAAAACATAAAAGCCAGCATGTTTTCAACAGCTTTTAGGTAGTTGCATGAAGTGGGTCCTCGGGGAAAATAGGTCGGGAGCCACTGGTCTAGCATACAGATGTGGAAACTCTGAAATTAGCATCTTCTTCCCAATGTTTTTACTTTTTGTTTTGGATTTCTGTCAGTGGCTACAAATTGGCAATGACATATTTTCACATCAACATGTTCTTTCTTCCAACTCTTTTGGAAAACGAGGCTCAGGGTCTGCCTGTAAAGGGCTTCCAACTCTTTGACCTTTGCCCCAGGAAGCATGTCGTGGTGTTGTTGGATATTTAAACGTACAGACTGACAGTGTCGATGAAAATGTAAATCATTTAAACGTGGTGAAAGCTCCTGGAAAAGGTGGGGGATACGCTGTAATAACAGCACAAAGAAAGCTGCCATTCATGACCATTTTCAACAAAACCCCTCAAGCTGTGGTTTCCTGAGACTGATTCATTCTGTTATTAACCATCAGTTGTAATTTTGAAGGCTTGCTCTATTTCATATGCATGAATTGTTTTTATAGTGTAAATACTTTGTGTTTCCCTTATAAAAAATGTTTAATTTGATGTGATTTGATTACAGTATTTTTTTTATCTTAGAACCTCGGCTGTAGCCACACCATGTATGCAAACATTTTCACCTGAACTGTGGATGGAAATATCTGTATGTGTAATGTAAAATGCACATTTTCATTCTATTTTAAGAAACTTTTCATGCCATTCATTGTAAAGAAAGTAAAATACCATCTTATTGAGTTAGCATTATGATTTTGCTGAATTCTACTAATAAAATAATTTCTCAGGCGATGTTCCTTGTGTTGTGGGGCTTTCGATCATATCCTGCTCTCATTTCATCCCCCTATACTTTTCATTCTGTTATTTAAACTCCACTTTTAAAGTTGCTTTAAACTAATTATACAAAGAGATATTTATATTGTAAACGATTTTCTTTGCTAATCAGATTTCGGGATAATATTTCTGTTTACCTTACTTGAAATAAAACCACTCTCAGAAAATGTCTAGCACCTATTAAATCGTTTATAGAGAGGAAATGTTTGCTCTTTGTGTGTGCGCAGCGGGTGCATTTTGGGGGTCTAGACTTAACAGATAGAGTTACACAGTGTGACTGAAGAGCTGATGGAAGGATTGCTATAAATTGACTTGCCATGCTGACATGCTCTCTTTGAGGCCTACCTTTTACAGCATAAACGCTCCATCAGTCAGCACAGACAGTTTACCATCGATGGAGCAGATCGCAGTTTAATCTCTCCCCAGGCACAATACACACATCCGATCTGGTTTAGGGAGAAAATACCACAGGCATTTTTGGCAATGGCTGTCTGTGTATTAACTGATTAAACACCATCGTTTTTTAGTTTTCTTCAGTCAGGATCCTCTGAGATGAAAATTATATTGCTAATGTTCATGTGTACCCCAGTTTTGTGTTGAATCAAAAGATACAAAGTATAATATGTATTGTATCTTTGGCAGTTTCACCAACATCCATGTGGAGCTTGACGAATGTTAAGAATTTACTCTTAGTAAATATGAATTCATATGGATTTTTACATAAATCCTATAAGTTTTGTCTTTTATCAAACAAAAGAAGAATATTTCACTTGGTTTTAATCTATTCATGTTAGGGAGTCAACATTATACCAGTCTTTCTTTGTTAAATATTTGTAGTAAATGGTGATCAGTTGAATCGACTGGTTGTAAATCAGTACTGAACTGGTCAATAATTTTACACCTCTATTTTCTTTGGTAAAATAACTGAACTTATTTTCTGTGCTACAAGATTGACTCACTCTCTGCTTCATGAACAGACGCACAAACATTTTCTTCCAGAATTCACTGGTATTGTTTATTTTTAATATCTTTACTGATTATTAAAAGTCAGCATAGCTCAGATGGAGTAAAACTGGCCCAAAGCGTAACACTACCAAATTAACAAAATGCTGATGGTACTTTTTCGAGTACTTTTGGCATATTCATTGTTGTTATTTTCCTTCTGACGGACCTTAAAAAAGTTCAATTAAATTAAATAAGCCGATGTGAAGCAAGCCTTGATTCCTTCAAAGTTTGTGGATTGAAGGAACTTTACTGATTGAATATGTCTTCCTACATTTGTAATACGTGTTTATGCCATGATACAAGTAAGACTCAAACAATTCCCTCAGATTCGCGTTGCCGCTCATTTACATTAAGGCGTTATCTTTTTCTGATCGAACTACTTGAATGAAAACTTATTTATGCTGTTGAAGATGTTAATTGAAACATAAACAAAGTTGTCATGGGATCGCAAACTTATAAACCAGAGACCGTGAAATATCAGAAGACACCGAATAGAAAACATCTATTAGTGTTTTCCTACAAATATACAAAAATCTGCATTTAACAGGAAAACTTAAAGGTTGATTTTCTTAGAGGCTTCCAGTGCATTTAGAAAACAGAAACTAAATGTAGTTTTTTTAGCTCCAACTAAAATACTGTTACCTTTTTGCAGTTAAACCTTCCCCAGGAAGACATTTGTCTAAATAAAGCATCTCGCCATCTCTTATAATCTGAACAAGGAAACACATTTCACATCACACATAAACATTCATGTTCAAAGTTGTGTCCTTTGTTGTTGCTGCCGGTACATGACCAGTGAGAGGCTCAAACACATGAAAAAGAAATGTGCCCTGACTTCATCTCCTCCTCCTTTTGTCCCTTTAACTCCTCTCCTCTGCACCGTGTCCCACCTTTATTTAGACAGAGTATTTGGGGCAGCCACTCCCACCGATTCTTGTGCCCCCACCTCGACCTCCCTCTCCGCTGGTATTTTGGCTCAATTTGTCTTTGTCAGGGACGCCCCAGTGATCTGTCTGGGCGCAGACATCTCATGGTGAGACGTAAATGTTCTGATAAGCTGTGAACAATGTCGTTACACGTTAATGATCCCGTTTGGAAACATGATGTTGAAACTCGGCAAATATGCCCCCAACAAACACACCCGCGGGCGCAGATGCACACACTCGTTTTCCATAGAACAAAAGCCACTGCTGCCCCACACCTCACCCATACGTCATCAAACTATTCAAGGTATTCAGCTAATGCATTTATATTTTGAAACTGGACTCAGATAAGCTGTGACTACTGAATGGATGTCTCATGTATTTAACAGGAGACTGGCCTGCAGGTCAGACTACTGGATGTGTGTCTGTGATATAAACCAGGCTTTGGTGATGATTAGCATGAACTATTTAACCGCCATTTTGGAGTGATGATACAACAGGTTGACATTATTATCATGTAATCACAAATGAGTACTAATGAAGACTTGGAGTGGGTTTTATAAATAATTTTGCTAGAAACCGTTCAATTTTTTTGGTAATACTGTATCTATATTTGTATATCTTTGTAATTATTACAATATCAATTCAAGTGTTCTGTTTCTTATTTTAGCCATTTATTCCCATAGTTATGTTTTTTTTCTGAGTGTTGAAATATACACATTTCCTTATAACCCTAATAATTGTGATTATCCTTATTATATACAGCCTTGAATAATGGAAACATTTCCAGTGTGTCCTTTGTGGCATCTTTGTTTTAACAATTGCAGGTTTTTCAGGATTTTTCGGGGGGAATTTCAGATAATTTTTCCTACAATTTTTGCCGCATATGGGATGATTTTTTCATAAAGTGTTTCTCTTGTAGAGCCAATTTTAATTGTCTTAAAGGTAAAACATGGCACCAGGTACAGATTTTGCCCCCTTTAGTCATCAGCAAAGAAAAGAAAAAGGACATTTGTATTGTCACAGTGAGTCTTTACTTTGTTGTTTTTGGGGGGTTATCTGTTTTTATAATAGGAATTATTATTATGTATTATGGACCCCAGAAATAAGAACTGAGTCTCTTTGCTGCCACTAACACAATCCTAATAAAGTAATAAGAATGGGAGTAAACAAGGAGAAAGAATTATATAAGCAAAATGACAAAGCAGCCTGAGTTCTGAGGCAGCCGAGAGAAGAGACAGGATGCAACATGGATGCTGAATGAGCTTTGTTAGGGGCATCAGAGTGTGAAGCTCTGTTAAAGTTCAGTACTGCTGCTTCAACAGGTCAGACTTGGATGGAAATGTTCAAAACTAACCTCAGGAACAGACTTGGGCTTTTCTCTTGCCTGCCCAGTTCATGGAACCCCTTATTTCAACTTTGAACCAGGAACTTTACGTAAGCAAGATTGTAAGCCAACAAAGTTACTTATGTACAACAAATGGTCGATTTTAAAGAATTTGATAATAAAACTAGCAGCTTAGCAGTTATGTCACCGTTTCTGTGGGGAGAGCGTAGTTGGAAGAGGAATGGTGACTGGTGCTTAGAAAAAAAGCAGAATGATTAAACGTTCAGAGGGGCAGTGCATTTTAATACATACAGTGTGTGTTAGTTGCCATCTTGTGGTATTCAGAAGATAACACTGATTACAGTTGTTAAGTTGGCACATTTATTAAATAATTAAGCTGTAAATTACAATTATACACCATGTAGCCAATCACAATAAAGCGTTATTTTATTACTCATCCACATATATCCATAATTTTTATTTCCAGGGGGGTGAGATATGTGTGTGTCAAAGCACTGACAGATAAGTAAATTAAGAGATAAGGACAGATTAACCAGCAGATGTTTTTCAAGCAACAGTCTTTAAAAAAAAAAAGATCAACAATTTAAACATCTGACCTGCTTTGATATCTTTGCTCCCAGCATATGGTTTTAATTAAATGTTCCAACAATCCACATGCTTGTCTTTGAAGGACTAAACCACACATATTGGAAGCTCTTGGAGATCATAGAGTAGCATCTACAAAGCAAAAGGTTCAATCCCAGCTTCTCCATCAGGGTTGAGAACTGTTCCCCACATCACTGCAGATGTGTTCCTCACTTGTCACTAGCTTTGGATAAATGCTTCTGCCAAATGAGTTCATGAAAAACGTTGCTGCTGAAGAGGTGAAAGAGTGATGAATATCCATTTGTCATTTTCAGTACCCCTTTTGGAAACTTGTCACACGAGCTGTGTTAAATTGACGTGGTTTATGTGCTGTGACTGGTGGACAGCGCGAGTACATGCATATATGTTCACACACTGTACTTTCGCAAGGGTGCAGCTATGGGTTTAATGTGTGTTGTATATGCTTTCGTTTGTGTGTATGTGTGTGTCTGGCTAGGTTGGCTTTGTTTGGCCAGCTGTTTGGAGGGAAAGCCTCATCCCATGTGACCTCGTGTTTCTCCAGCTGCTCTTGGATCAGAACAACCAGCTCTCTGCCAGGAGACCCACATGATTGGCCCAAACCCTGTTTATTCTGCTTTTCCAGGTTTTCATTTTCAAATTTATGGGATTATTTTTGTTGGTTGCTCTCTCTAAATATGTTTAGCTGTGTTTATACTTTATAACAGAGATGCTTGTTGCATACATAGATATCATGAAAAATATTATTTAAAACCTCTAATGTAGTTCAATTGAAAAACATATTGCTTTACTGTTAATGTGTGCAAATTTTCTGCATGTTCTGTCAGATGTCATTACTATTATAGCATTATACCAATAAATTTAGATTATATAAAGATAATTTTGTATGTTTTTACCTTTTACTTTATGTCTCTATAGGCTGGGAAATAAAGGCAAGTGCTCATTCAGTCAAGATTTTCCAAAAAAGAAAAGGTCAGGATTGTAGATTGGATTGGAGTCAGGATTGTTTAAAAACAAAAAGCCAAGGGTAATAGAAAGTCTGGTGTTTTTATAAAAAAAAATTTAAGTAGATCGCAATTTTACACTTTAAAGCAGCGTTAATGCCACAGTTTCTTTATTAAATTGTGAAAGCAGGTGGTGTAACAGAAGGCAAGATAAAATAGCTCTTCTCTGAATTTAATCTGTATCAAATATAAATATAAATAAAATATGAGCATAATTAATGAGTGCAGATATCCAGAATAAGTTATTGACAGGACTGTGATTAAAACTTCAAACATGAAACATATTTCTGCAAGTCAATGATCTTTTACAAATTAAAAACATCATTTTGCACCTGTTTGGTGTCGTTTGATTTTATCCATATAATGAAAATGAGACATCAGGAGATATTTGTCATATTGAACCAAAAGACAGCAGCTTGTTTTTTATTCTTTCAATAAGCTGTGCAGTTTGAGATAATCATGCAATATTGACACACTTCTGAAGAGCCAAACTTTGTTTACAATCGTCTACAAGGTGACAGTGAGCAGGAACTTAAGACCCCAAACTGGATTCACCAGATGAGAGAATCAAGCCGAGACCGTGGATCAGCGAGGTGGTGAAACCTGACGGCTTCACACTCGCACATCACACAGACGCATGCAGAACACAGATGCACACACTCGCACCCACTCAGTCCAACAGTTCCACAAACTGACACCATCAAAATCCCCCATTACACTCAAACACACACATACACACAATCATTTTGCATACCCGGGCACACATTCCTCTGCATTTATGCACACACAAGCTTAATACAGTGAGAAATATTAACAGTCAGCAGTCATGTCTCATGCCATTCACAGGAAGTATTTATAGTGTTGTTCACCAGTAAAGACTTTAATGTTCCTGTGTGGGTTTGGGTGTTCACCAGATAAATTGGCAGGAGAGAGCTGCCTGTCAACAGCCAGGTGCTAGATGTTGGGAGAGATTTTACGCGTGACCATGACAAACTCGGACACTCGTCATCTTACAACGTAGAAAGCCGACATAGATTGTGCAGCAAAAAAGCGGCAAGGTCTGAGGGTCACACACAAATCTCTGTATACACACACATTTCCCAAAAAACATATGTTAGCATGTAGATAAACTGTGTTCCATTAATATGGTTAAAACATGTTTTAAACATATTACCAGAGTTAACAGAAAATGAATACTAATAATGGGATGAATCAGGTATTTTTACTGGATTAATTATAAATTCAACTTTATCATTAATAATTTATTTAACCTAAAGATTAATTATCAATGAAGTGATCAAGCTAAACTGAATTTTAAATATCTAAATATGTTAGGCCTACATATATTTAAACGTAGACCTACATAGAATCCATTTATTAATACAGAGAACATTTAAAATGATGGAAGTGAAATCATCTCTTTATCTCTATAACAAATTATTAATATTTATTATATTAATCAGTCTTTATTAAATTGTACTTTTAATACATTGTGTTGTTCAAGAGGCTGTAAAAACAATAAAACCAAAACAGAAAAAGGTTTTTATAGCAAAAGTCAAACCCATGCACCCACACAGAAAGGAAGGGCTATGGTGAGGAAAAATGAGACCTAGAAATGATATCATACAAATAAAAACATAAAAATCAAACAATGAGAGTAAAAATAAGTACAAAGAAAACATTGATTAAATAAGTACATGAATAAAATTAATAAAATCAACCATCTAAAACATAGGTTTAATTGTCCCATTAATTGAAAATTTCACATTATTTTAAAATTACTTTAACTGATATTTATTTATAGTATCTGTAAGGAACAGGAAGGAAAAGGTAACTGATCTCCGTATAAATATAGTGAAAGAAGTTGGAAATGTTTACATTTATCATGTGGACACTCTAATGAGGCGGTTTTTTTTAAGTTAGCTTAATCTAATGCTACTGAATCTGATAAACAGATCATTTGTCATGAAGCAACACAGAGAGGCAGCTAGCCCTGGACATTTCCAGTAATCCCTCGTCTGTTCCCGGCTCTTGTTTACAGATGTCTTTCTCTCTGCTGCTTTAAGTTTGGTGATGTTTAAAAGTGTCTGGACGGCCTTTTCATGGCTTTCAACTGCAGCTCTGCAGCTAAGGCTTCCAGCTCAGCTGGTCGCTCATGTCTGTCAGCGCTGCTATTACCATCTCCTGTGTGTGTGTGTCTCTGTGTGTGTGTGTGTGTGTGTGTGTGTGTGGCCAGGTGGGTGGAGGATACCCAAGCCTGTGACCTTGAAACTAACACTGAACATTATACTCGACACCTCCCCACATGCACATACACACATGCACACGTAAGCTAACTCATATTCTCATCCAGAGGCTATTGACCCTGTTACTGGTTTTACATTACTAACACATGTTCAATCCTTGCATTCAGTTTGTATAAATGAAGTTTCTAACTCCTGTAGCATACACTTTGCCCCCCTGCCGCCCTTCCTTTTCTTGAAGTAGCTTTAAGTAGGTTGTAATCATCTTAATTCAGTTTAAAAGACAATTTTTTTTATAAACTCTTCACTGAAATCACTTTATATTTACACAGAAAAATGTAATTCTGTGTATGCACAGCATAAGTTTACAATGGCACTGGTTGCTTCAACAGCATGGTGGCAAAACTGCTTGTCTAACATCTGAAAATGTGTCGGTCATCCTGAACTGGAGACACAGCATGAAGAAATTCGTTTACTTTGTCTTAGTTCTTGTAAAAGAATTTTCTTCTCACACAGCCAATTTTAAAACACTCATTTTAAAGCAAAGTCTATGAAAGAAACACTGTGGATCCTTACAACTATTCATTAAATTCACTTAAACGGTGAGATAAATACAGTGTACACACAAAAGAAAAATTATCGGAGTCCCCAATTAGTAGATAAACCGTTCATTTTATCTTGTAATTACCTATAAATACAATTCACTGAAATGTAGCCTGATGTTTAATCCTGTGGATGACACAAGTTGTTGATGCCATGCAGTGGATGTCAGTGATTTAGATTGAGGCACTGATCCATGTGGTTTGGAAAGTCCCTTTCCTAGAAGAAGCAGTTCTACTTGAAGGTTTCTTTAAGACTCATTTTACTCCAAACCGTAATCATATTCTCTGTATTTTACCGCTTACTGTCCCAAACATTTAATTCATGTACAGCGCATACAGTTTACATATTTAATGTGTTTCCCCTCAAGGGACAGATGTTGTAGCAGAAGTGACACAGTGCTAAAGTGAAAAGGCTCAGTGGCCATGACAATGTGCTAATGCTACAATGGGTCTCTAACGAGTGAGAGCCAGCGCTAATTTCCGAGTTTGACAAAAGGACTCTATGATCCTTGGCTTGCTAGTTGTTAGCCAGACTAGCAGGTGTGTGTGTGTTTGTGTGTGTGTGTGTGTATGCATGTGAGAGCAAGAGGCACAAAGAGATGGCTTATGCAGCATGAGTGTCATGATTTAGCCTGCTGAGGTTTCTTTGAATAGCTAATACACACATGGTTGGAGCTGCTTGTGTGCAATTGTGTTTGACTTTAGCTCCAAACTGTAAAGGTTATTAGGTCAGTAGTAGACTGCTGTAGGGTATTAGACACGGGTCACCAATGGAAAAGATGGTTGAAAATCTGATTTTTGGGTTCTGTATATCTTGCTGTACCATACACAGTGTGATGCTGCTACGGGATGCATCAGTGTTGCTTAGATTCACACAATTTCTACTCAAATTTACAAAAAATTGAGCAAACTTTTCTAAAAAATATGTTTAGAAAATGTGAGAAGTCATCTCAGTTAATTCAAAGACTTGAGTTTCAATAAAAGTGATTTATTATTTTTCCCTTTGTTTAACTGCAAAAGAAGAATTAAATAAAGTTAATCAAATCACAAACGATGGAAAACAAATGGAGTATAAATAAACATAATGGAAAGCCTGTTTAGCTATTTCATCATAGATGAATTACATAACTTGTCCAATTTTTCTAACCGTCTTATCTACATTCATAAATGATGGGATGTCTATTATTTCTTCCTTATTCGTTCAGGTTTTTCTTTTCTTTAGATCTTTTTGTATTACATTAAGTTTTTTGTATGTTTTTTAGCACTGACTGAAAATGTCTATCATCACTGCTAAATGGGATACAAAGACTTGCAGAAAAAAAAAAGGAGTCCAAACTTTTGAGATGTTACAAATTTATCAGCGGTGTGCCTGAAAAACTAAAAGGATTTAAAGTATATATAAGATGTAAAATAAAAATGACTGATTAATCACAAGGTGAAATTATGTGTAATGTTTTTCCTCTTTATTTTTTTGAAAAAAAAAACTCAATAATATTGTTGCAGATGGGGATGGCTGTTAAGAATCTCCGAATCTCACCTTGCAGCTTCTTGAAGAAGCATCTGACTGAACACACTGTTGCTTCCATAAGGGGTGTGAAAAACTATCCATAAATCATAAGAGACATTTGTTCTATTCTCTTACTTAAAGATAGCATCATTAGGTTCATCATACTTTCCCAGACAATATTTAAAATGGGCACAAGGGGCTTACACTGCTGGGGGACGCAGAGGGGTAGAAAAGTTGCTCAAGTCATTGATTCATACAGGAGACCATAATTAAACAGAATAATGGTAATCTGTTAATCAGTGTTTCATAGATCCTTTGATATTTCTGTTGTTGTGTCTGTGACACAAAACAAAAAACATCCAATCAGAGACTATGTCCAGATTATGAACATGCGACTGAAATCACACAAATGATTGGAGGAGAATTTGAATCACATTAATTTTCATGCCCTTCCAAATCTTAGTGGGGGGAAAAGTAAACTAAAAATGTAAAGGCCATAGAGTTAAAAAGATCTTAGGTTAAAAGTGTCCACTTAATTTAACATGAGGATAGAAGACATCGCTATGTTTAGAGATGAGGGAAGCATTTGGATGGCGTTGAACGAATGGACAAATGTAGGAGAGAGGAGGGCAAAGAAGAAGAGACAGAGGAAAGTCCAAAAGGACGGTGACAACTCTGACAGCTTCAGGCCTCATCAGCTCCTTCAAGCAGTGGAATAAATTTAAATCATAAGATTGATTTCATTGGCCTGTCATTGGGAGAGCTTGCATTCTCCTGTCAATGTGCATGTGAACTTGTAAGTTAATCAATGTGAGCGGATCCTGTCCTGTCCGACCAAAGCAATTAAGTACTAAAAAAACTGTTTTAATCTGTGTGTCTATGCATCAAGGTGGGAAATACTTATTTCAGACAATTGAACAATATTATATTGCAGATGTGCAAATAATGGAGGAATAATGAGCAATATTTATATCTTTAGGTAAGGAATAACTTTCTAATGTCCTTTTGTAATTGCTAACTTTTGCATCAAAACCATGCATGAAATGTTTTGCTTTCTTCTGAGAAACAGTCAGTCCTAGACATAGAAAAAAACTCTCACATTTCATTTTAAAGTGATTTTTGTCAAAAACTCATAAGAATTCCTGAAGAGTAACAATTACAGAGACATAGTCATCCCTTTTTCAATCAGTCAAGATCTTTCTATCCCTCTCTGTTGTCTACATATCCAGTCGCACATAAATCACATAGTGTATACAGACACAGACCCCGGGATGGTCTTATTTTCTATCAACTCTTCTGTCTGTTCTCCATAGCTGTCCATTTGCATTCCTCTTCCCCACGTCTGCTCTCACTCTCTCTGTCTTTCCCTTGCATGGACACAAATGCTAAGTGGGTGTTTGAGTGGCCTCATAGATTCGGATGAGTGCTGAGTCCCTCTTGAGGACTTTTGAGACTAATTAGTGAGCTGCGCTGTGCACCTGCTGGTTCAGCCACCATGAAAGAAATTCCGGGGAAATTGCAGCATTTATACAATTGAGGCTGTTATAAGGTTATGAGCAGGTTTCTGGAGCGACTTCTATAGGCTCTTGTACTTATTTTGATGGTTTTGGAGCTAATGCATGGATAAAGGTGCAGCAGGAGGATGAGAGGAGGGAGAGGGAAGATGAAGCTTGGCACAGGACAGGATAAACTAATGAAGCGAGAGACTTCATCTCCCTCAGGAGGGATCATAGCTTGCCCTGCAAGTTCTCTTCCCTCGTTTCTCAAATTAGTGCCTCCAGTTGTTTTTGCAGACCACACCCTTAATATCCTATTTTCCATATTAAAGAAGAATAAATATATTTTAATTCCAAAATAACCATAACCTCTGGCTTACATTTAGGGAAATTCAACCATACAATAACAAATGAGAATTTTTTTATTTGAGAAGCCTTCATAGATTTGAAGGAACGCCCCTCTCTATTGTGTATACACCACAGAATCTGAGGACAACTGTAGACTCATAGAGCTCTTCTTTTCTAGTTTCAATCATTCACCGAACCTCTCGCTGATCTTTAAAGCACCTTAGCAAAGGAAAAACCCTGTGAGGTATGCTGCTCTTCAGAGAACCTTCCAGTTCTCACAATCTTAACAATCCCAGGAATGGTTTGGTTTGAATCAACCTGTAGAAGTCTGAATGAATGAAAGAACACGGGAGTGCGGCTTCTTGACTGAAATTGGCCAATGCATATTAAGCTAATTGCAAACTGTGATGTCAACACATTAGCTAAGTCTTTCATGCATCTGCCAAAGGTGTTATTTAACTGACAGGTGCAGAAGAGGCCTAAACAACACCACATGGCTTTACTGCACCGGCTTTGGCGAATATAGGTCAGGATTTTTATTAGACACCAACAGATTCTAAAAGGTTCTCATGGCATGGAAATGTGTTTTTTCTTTTACTAAAACATTAAAACAGCTTGTTGCATCAGTTGCTTTTTCCACTTGTTCAGTCTTATTGCCAAGCTTTGCTCATGTACTGAAGATCTTTTAGTTCAAGTCATCGAATTTGGATGTATCTTTAAACAAACTGTCATTTTCACAATGCTATCAAATGACTGACTCTGATCTGCTAGCGCTGCGTAGCGGCTGGTGTGGATTGGAGATTAGGCCACAGCTGTCCCAGAGAACCTTATCGGCCGCTATGTTCGTGTTTCTCGTGGAACCGGATAAACTTTCCGTCCCTTGGGGGCCAAGACTGAATGGTCAGGACTGTCTGACATCAGATCCCCCATGTGGAATTTGGGGAATGGCACAGTCCTTCTGCCGTGCAAAGCCCCTCATAGGGTATGTCATCTCTGAAGTGTGTTTATTTGTTGGCACCGTTGTGAAAACCTTAGCATCGACTGCATGTTCCTCTTTTTGCTAAATTACACCACTTCTTATTATTTGAAACAACTGCCTTAATCATTGTAGTGAAAAAAAAAATCTATCTCCTCATATCTGTTTAGATTCATCCTCTCTGTCTGGCATTTTTCCTCCTGCAGTTCACTCCCACGCAATGACTTCCAAGTCCCGAATACACACACATAAACACGTAGTGCAGCCTGGGTTTGGTGACATGTGCTTGTAGCAGTGGAGGGCACTAAAAAGGCCCCAGTGATGAAAAACCTCCCAGCCGTCCTGGGAAGCCATCTTCTGTTTCACACCAGGCCAAATTTATGAGCTCGGCACTCAGCATCTCTGCTCTCCTGCTGAGATGTGGAGAGAGGTTTAGAGAAAGGCGTGTAGAACGAGAGGGAGGAATGGAGGAAATTGAGACGTGGAAAGGCAGTAATTGGTGGAGAGGGCAACGGAGTGGCTGATAAGAGGACAGATATAAACAAGAGTCCAGGTGAGAGATGCAAAGTGAAAGAAAAGAAGTTGGCCTGGAAATAAAGAGGAGACTATTTACTTGTGTGACATGTGGACACAAAATCAATCCACTGATTGTAGTTGTTTCCTACAGAGCTGTAATTAACAGGAAAACAAGTCTTGCTTTTTATTGACAAATTACTCAAATTAAAGAATTTGTCTGTAAAAAATAGCATGTAGTATCTGTAACTATTTTAAGATTCTCTGTTTAAAAGCAAATGTGACAGAAATACGTGATGATGAACCAAATAAATCAACTGTTTGCTATTAAGTAAAGAAGTTGTGTTCTTACTAAGCAGGCACACTGAGCAAAAACTGAAATATAATTATTATATTATCATTTCAAACCTGGTAGTTTGAAATGATAAATGTAAACTTTAAATAGGCTATTTAAAAAGAAAAAAAGTGGATAAAAAGATTATTAGATTAAAAAAGACTGGATCACTCATCAGACTTGAACTATTTGTCTAGCTCATTTCATGTTTCAAAATGCTTACAGAAATCATTAAAAGCATTACAGTGGGGTGCAGAGGTTATCTAAAAGCAAAAGAGAAAGGGAAAAGGGAGGACATTGAATTAAAGATATGATCAAGTTTAAAAATTCAAGCGTAAACGAAATTTTTAGATAAAAACAATGTAAATGCAGCATAGAAAATGAGGTACTTTAACCTGGATTTAAATAAACTGAGTGTTTTACCTGATCTGAGGCTTTCTGGGAGTTTGTTCGAGACATGTGGAGCATAGAAGCTGAACGCAGCTTCTCCGTGTCTGCGTCTGACTCTGGGAGCTGATAAAAGACTGGATTCAGATGATCTGAGGGGTCATACTAACACAGGAGGTCACTGATGTATTTTGCTCCTAACTGTTCAGAGCAGACCAGTTTTTCCAAGTCCTGCTGACACATCAGATCTTCTGCTCATGATATATTCTTAAGGTGATAGCCGGCAGACTTTGTGATTCCTTTAATGCCAGATTTCTGGCCTGGTCTGTGTTTTATTTTTTATTTTTTTGGTGTGTAAGTATGAAGCTCAGTGGTGACCTTTAATCATTCCTCTTGGTCTCCAAAGAGAAGGAGGGCAGCATCACTCATCACGGTCTCATAGTAAATTTCTAGAACTGTCATGAAGCATAATCTATGGATTCTTTTTTTACTTACTTGGTCACAAAATAACTAAGTTTCCCAATTTTTCTTGTAGCTTTACCTACAGGAGTGTTTTAAAAGGCTAGAGGCAGTGATCCCTAGCCTGTACACCAGGGGTAGGCAACTAAAGCAGCAGTCCTGCAGGGTTTAGATGTGTCCCTGTACCAACACTCATGATTCAAATTAAATGGATCCAACAGCTTATCAACTTTTGCTCAGTGACTCATTCACATAAATCATCACCATCTGCTACCTGCCGACATGGACAGCAGCATGGAGAACCTGACGATGATGTTTGGCAGTGCTCCACAGTTACTGGTGATCTCCAAGTTATTTTAGCTTTTGTAGTAGGAGCTAGACATCAGTGCATTAATATAAACTGTGCTACATCTGACAGAATCTGCTTCTAATAAATATAAAATGCAAATCTTTTTTAAATAGCTTATCAAACATTGCTAAGAAATGGCCTCAAACTTCAGTAACAGCCGTCATTTACTCCCAACACACCGCGGCCGCTTATCCTCTTTCATAAAAAACACGTTTTGGTTGTTATTTGGTTGTTGTTTTGGTTATATGAGGGGCTTGCTGATGTGCGCATACTGCCGCGTGTGGACAAAGAGCGTACATCAAAAAATAAGTAAGGTCTGCGTAAATTGAATATTTACTTTGTTCTTCTAATGCAATGTTGGACAGAATGGAGGAGATCAGAGTAACCCACCACACACATCGTAATTATGCATGACAGGAAGTAAAAGGCCAAATCAAGCCTGCATTATGGCACAAAGACGGCAAAGTTGTGATGCATCCTGCTTGCAAGCTGTACCATTTAAATCTAAACGATCACCACCGAATCATAGAAAACACATTAAAACTTTGATATGTTACCTTTAGTTGTTAATGATAGATGGTATGAGGAATACTGCACATCAGACCAACACACAACCTCTCATTTTATAACACTAATGATTTGTGAATGGATGCACCAGTATAGGATTAGGCTTGTTTGCTTCATATGTGAAGGAACTCATTGCTGCTGCTGATGATGCGTAACTGATGTGTAAAAGAGCATTGTGTGGGTTACAGTCATTATTTTTATTGTGAGACAAAAAACTGAACAGAAAATGAGATTCATTCCTTCGATACGTTTTGTGACTTGAAGTCAGAGGAGTTGAAGTCAATAAACAGAGATACATTCAGTGAAAACCTGTGACTGCATTTAACCTGGTGTTTTTCCTATTTTCCCAAAGCTTTAACCTGTGTTTGGCCTCCCTCTGTCAGACAGCAGCCATAAATTGCCTTCAAAGAGAGGAGTGTTCACACACCAGAGGAATCAAGCAAGCAATGCTTAAAAAAACCTCCCCTGTACATCCTTTCCCACGTTGAAGTTGGTGATGAGTCCAATATTTAAAGGAGGGTCTTGTGGAAATTTATACATGCTGACTGACTGCAGAGCCACACGGGAACCTCATGGAAAAACTGTCGTCAAGCAAAAGGCTGACGCTCTGCCAGTGTGTGCGACCGTCTGTAGCAAAGACCTCGGCTTGCAACACATGAGCATCTTATCGGTCGAATCAGAAACAACTTAACTCCTCAGTCCATTACGTCAAAGTGAAACCAACTCCTGCCGATGAAGGTTCAAGTGTAAAGGGTCATTCGACTAATTAAAATCCCAAATGTCAGCCAAGCGCCTGGGTCAGTCTTACCCGTCTTATCTCATCTCTATGTCTGCTTCTAACCTGACACCAGAAAACGTCAAGGAAAGTCAGAGCCTATCGAGCTACAGTGCAGACTAGTTTGGAGATAAGGTGGGACGCAGGCATGCGGTGAGGAGGAGGTTCAGAGGGTAAAACATAACAAAGACAATGATCACGGCCGTAAATTACAGTGCAGACACATCAACCTGTCCATGCAGTCCTTAGGTCGAGTGTCAGCTGGTTCGGGAATGAAAACACTTAACCCCAGCGTGGCTTAAAAGGTCATAACTCACAACTCTGCTCTCTGACATGAATTACAGCCTCTCGTTAGGACTGGACATCCCTGTCTCACCTTCTGCCTCTCCCTGCTCCTCCCTACTCCCCCGTTTATGCCACACAACAAGATCCTCTTACCAAACCTACCAGAATATGTGCAGAAGGAGGAAATGAAAGGAGCGCTGATGTCACAGACACTTTATTTTTACAAATCGGACACATGACGCTCTCATATGATACGGCTGCTTAATCTCCACCAGTGTAAATTTATATTCTATTTGAGCAAGGAAATACACAGCTTCAGTATGAGGCCCCCCTTTCCTGCCAGTGGATGGCGCTCTGCCTGAAAGATCCCCGTAACCCTTTCAACGCTCCACGTTTCCACAATTGAAGATTGTGGTATGTATTGTTGGTGAACTCATGGGTGAAATATGAGGGGCTTGTACTGCCATGGACATCCACTGCAGTGATATGTCTGAAGGATTTTGATTTCTTGAACACAGTAATTTGAGGATATGAAATAAAATGTGCAGCCAAGGCGGCGTAATCGAGCCGTGGGAGATGCTGTGTGCACGATGGAAGATTTATCACCTGTACAACAGCGTGTTAGCCACACAAAATGTTACTTGAGAGAAGTGGAAACCCCTGCTGAAGCCGTTTAATAATGGACATGGACTCAGAGCGGGTGGTAGTCAGATAGTAAGACTCAGATGTTGAAAGATGAAGGGCTATGAAATGGGGGGAGGTAAAGAGAGAAAGTAGATCCTGAAGAAATGATGGCCTTTTTATCCAAAGATCTCTGACACATGCTGGTTATCTTATCTGTGCAGCAGCTGAAAAGCCTTCTCCTCTTGTCTCCTGCGGCTGGTAAAACAAGTGTGGAAAGAGGAGCTTTTTTTTCCCCCCAAAAAAAGATTTCATCTGTTTTCTTCCCGTCATCTGATCGGGTCCTTAGCGGCAGCCGCTTGAGATAAAATCTAGCAGTATTTATTCAGAAAAAAAAAAAAAAGGTTATCAGTTTTTTCTGAAGGTGCTTAGCAGAGATCTGTCATTATGAAGGTGGTCAGGGAGAGAGCTGATGAACAGAAGCATAAACTGTACGCAGGATAAGGTGGGAATGATGGTGCAGACAGGGACCGGGAGGGTGGCAAAGGAAGAAGGGGGGGAAAAGTGTGAAAAATTATGAAAGTTAAACAAACATTTCAAGTGAAAAAGTCAAACTGAATGTGACACTGACTGCTGAGAAGTTTATGCTCTGACTTTGTGAAGAAAAAGTACTAATCAACAATTTGACGGTTATTTTAAATATCTTCGTCTCATGACCAGACTGATGAGTTTCTCTATACTGTGAGGAAGATTTTTAAGGATTAATCCTTTCATGCATGAATTATGAAGAAACACATGCGTCATGTTTTTTATTCTAAATCTTTCTATGTTTATGTATCTATGTTTCTTCATATTTCTATAATTTGGCTTGAATCATTTTCTTTTCCTGTTTATCACAAAAAAGTTTGGTCAGTACAATGTATGTGTGTTCATATATATATATTCATTCTGCAGTAAATTACAGTTAAATCCCTACCCATGATTATACTGGAAAACAGCTGTCAAATAGAGTCCACTGCGCATGAAAGGGTAAAGAATCTTACTGTAATCAGGCACAAGTTCTATAAATTCGACAAGTAGGATTTATTTTTGTATTTAGCCTCATTGTTTCTGCCGAAGAAACTCAAAACATTGATTTGTTTTTATTTAATTAATCTGTAAAACTTTAGAAGTCATGTTAAAAACCTCCTTCACGTCAGATCTGACCAACTTTGAATTACAGAGATCGCAAACTCTGCTCCTGAAAGGGACCACCGTCCTGCAGGTTTTTGATGTTTACCTGATCCAACACACCTGATTCAATTTAAATGTATCCAGCGGCTTGTTGGTACAATAAGCCATTCATTTGGTATTTCCATGAAAAAAAAAACGTTTTAAGGAACATGCATGATTAAATGTATTTACCTTCACTTAGAGTCTGGATTATATTTCCTGAAACTATGGGGATATTCTGATATTAAATGATGATCCAAAAAGTTGAGCCCTGATTATCTGCATTGTAAATCTATGTCTATTAGTATAATACAAAGTCAAACTTACATCAAACA
>JAVQJG010261257.1:0-19575 GCA_036024015.1 Craterocephalus amniculus
AATTTAAAGTGCCCAATTAACCTCACATGCATGTCTTTGGTCAGTGGGAGGAAGCCGGAGTACCCGGTGAGAACCCACGCATACACGGGGAGAACATGCAAACTCCACACAGGAAGGCCACAGTTTCAAGCCCCTCCTCAGCCGGAATCTGGCTCCGACCAACTTGGGACTCGAACCGGCGGACTTCTCACTGTGAGGCCACAGTGCTAACCACTACACCACCGTGCAGCCCCCATTATTTTTTTTTTACTTTTCACACTGCCGTCTATACATAAGTATTCATTCGTTTGTATGTTCTACTGGCACTCAGATATCAAGCTCAGTCAAAAGTATGCGCTCTCTGGTTAGATTACCCCGAATTAGCAGAGAGAGGACTCGATCATGACAAATCAGGCATCAGTGATTGCACTGAATGCCATAGATAATGTCTTGGCAGCAGAATCTCTGTTTCTGACTGTACAGCTGGGAAATGTACGCTTCCTGTACGCAGCCTAGAATGAAAAACTATGCTTGTTCATTTGGTTTTGGATGTTAGATTTTTAGAACCGAAGCTCTGAATAATATAAAGGTAGTCCCTTAAAAACGTGAAAAGATCCACCAAATGCAAATGTGAAATTATTCAGAAGAACTAATTGACTTCAAACATAATTAATCCCAATGGGGGAAGAGTGTTTTTTCACTTGCATACAGTAAAGTTCTTTTTAGTTAGGGGTGTTTAAAAAAAAAATGCATGGCGAAAAAAAGTTGTTATTCTTTTTTTTGTCAGGTTGATCAGGTTTACAAGTATAGTGTATAAGTGAAAATAGATCAGTCTTACACCCATCCAAATGGGCAAAGTTGAGTGAGTAAGACCTTTGAAAGCTCATTGTTCATTATAATAATTTTCCCAAAGGCCAGTTCTGATTAGATATAATTACTGCATAGTGTATAATTCTGAAACAATGCATCACATCCCAGAACACAAACACCCTCCAATAAACTTCAGCTAGCAAGTAGATTTTTCTGCTTCATGTAAACTGACACATAAAGCTGCTCAAAATGAAAAGAAAAGACAGTGCTCATCATGCTACATGGCAAGGGGAACATGTCTAATTTGTGTGACCTAAGTGCTGTCATACTGTAACTAGGTGCCAGAAGTGTGACGTGACAAGAAACGTTCATTGAGCCAAACAAAAAGATCTCTGAGTACATCATTCATTATTTCCACTTGGTGCACTTTGTATTGGCCAAAAATACAAGCTTAATGATGATTGTCATGTAGCAGCAAGTCTACAGAAAGGAAAATAGTAACTTCTCTGAAAATAAACAAGGTCAAAAACATAATTTGCTGCTCTGAGGGTAATGTGTAATAACAATGCAGAGAGGAGCAGTGCTGTGCTCTGTTGCCATGGATACAAAAAACAGAACAACCTCCTCACTTCATGAAATTTCTTTCTCTGCCACCTTTCGTACACATACACACCCGCTTTCCCACCATTCACCGTGTTCTCAGATCCAGCACGGTGACAGTTTGTCAAATAATAGAGCCTCCATCGCTCCCATTCACAGGCGGTTTCCAACAAGTTGCTTTTCATAAACACCCAAGTGGAAGAGATAACGAATAAGAAAATGTGAAAATGTTGTATCATTTAGAATTGGAGTGCAACTACAGTCTACTTTCCTCCAGTGAATGCGGTGCCACAAGCAAGGCAGGCTTTTTAAAATGTTGGGGATTGGCTTGACTGAAAGAGCGCTTTTACAGCTTCCTTTTTTTTTTCCTCCTTTTTTCTGCTTTGCTTTCATCGCGTGAAGGCTCCCATTCTTCATGGCTGCCTCACTATGCCAGACTCGGCTTCAGCCCTGGAGGGAGCTTAGTGGGTCCAGAAGTCATGCTGCTGAGTGACAAACAGTGGCTCTCTCAAGCTCCAATCACATAGGGAAGAGAGGGCTGTGAAGGGTTGGGAGGGGGAATTCAGATTACATGCATGATTTTTTATTTTTTTGGAGGGGGGGGTTAATCTGTAAATGGCTTTATGCATTGTTTCTGGGGATGATTTTAAAAAAGAAAACAGATGAAGGAAGACGGAGGAACAAAGGGAGGTATATGAAGGTCTAGTGGTTTTATGGACAGGGGCCAGTTGGAATGGCTCACACGGAGAGAACTTCTTTTCCCCCTACTGATTCAGAAGAAGCAGCCCCAGAGAGACAGATGCCATAACAGATAGGAAGAAGCACTCCGCTCTGTCAGCAGAGAGCTCCTCAAATCTCCTGTGACAGAAATAATTAAGCTGTCTGTCAGTATCAGAACCGTCGTTTTTTTTTCAAGATCATCACTACAATTTTTTCCAGCCCACTCAGATTTATTCATCTCTAACATCCTCTTCACCTACCACCTCTCCCTTTTTTCTTTTTTTGTTAGCTTGAAAACTGCAGTCAGACTATTCTTTTATTTCAACCTCCATCAATGTCTCCATGATCATTTTTTTCATTAATTATATAGCATAGATGCAACACCTGCTTCCCTGTCGACCTGTTGACACCTGGTATTACAATACTTCTCCGTACAAATGTTGTGCAACGGTCAACATTCCCTGTCTCTGACTGAATGAATTAAAAAGAAACATTAATTGGTAATAGGGTTTTGGCAACTTAGAGTAATGACAGTATTGTTTAGCCTTGCCATGTCTTGAATAAGCTTTTGACTGAACACACACTGTTGTTCCTTTATTGTTGCATGTGAAGAGGTTTCAGCAGTTTGTGCAGCATTCTTCTCTGGATAGCCAGCTCTAGAGATTCTATATCAGTCCCCAGTAAAAAATTTCATGGTCTTGATTGTTATGCTTGAAAGATAACATGGAAAAAAAGTAACTGCTAACAGTTTGATGCCCCATGTGATGTGATGTTTTCCTTTACTATGGCATATCTAAGTTAAAAAGCACTGCAGGACTTCCTAGATTTAGCTTCCCTGTAAATTTGTTGTTTTGCTTTTCATGTGTAAAAACAGAGTTCCATGTCTGGCTGAACCACATGCAGTGGTGTGAAAAGTTGTTGCCCCTTTCCTGATTTCGTATTTTCTTCATGTTTCTCACTTGCCTCAGCAAAGGTCAGTGATCATGAATCCACTATAAGAAACTGGATGAAAAAATAGCCTGAAAGGCAGAGCTCCAAGATGAAAGCAGCTCCTGAGAAAAAAAAATATTTAGACTTGTCTCAATTTTGCCAGAAACATCCTAATGAACCCTAAGAATTTTGGGAAAATACTCTGGTGTATAAGTAACACTGCATGTCAGAAAAAGAACATAATTAAAATCTGGTGGTAGTGTAATGGTCTGGGCTTGTTTTGCTGCTACAGCATCTGGAAGACTTTCTGTGAAAAATGGAACCATGTATGGGACTGTCCACTGAAAAATCAGGAAAGAGAATGTCCAGCCATCTGTTTGTGACCTCAAACTGAAACAACCTTGGGTTTTGCAGTAGTACAATGACACAAAATACACCAGCACGGCCCCTGAATGGCTGATGAAAAACAAAATGAAGACTTTGGAGCGGCCTAGGCAAGGCAAGGCAAATTTATATACAGAGCACATTTCATGAACAGGTCTAGCCAAAGTCCTGACCTGAATCCTATTAAGCTGCTCTAGGGTGGCACTATCAGTTATTAAGTTTAGGGACCAATTACTTTTTTTTCTCCCTTTATCATGGAAACCTAAAAACATGCGTTTATTTGTGTTGTCTTTGACTAATAATTAAATTTATTTGATGATCTGAAACATCTTAGTGTGACAAACGTGCAAAAAAAAGAAGAAATCAAGAAAGGGGCAGCACTTCTTTACAGCACTGTAATACTCCTTACTATTACATTGACTTCTGATTGGCTGTGACAAAAGTCCAAAAGCTGCACAAGGTGTAAAAATTGATCAGACCAAAAAAAGAAGAACTGAAGTAAGGTTTTTTAAATACATACAGAGAGCCCTGCACACCTCAAAGTGAACACAGTGTAATGACACTCTAAATGCTATATACAAAGTGCTATGAAGGTCAAAAAACACTTACCATAGTACTGCATCCACTGAACTAAAAAGTGAAGGAAAACCCTTCTGCTCTGCAAAGCTTTGCACTGTGCAGACCTCACTTTTCTTGTCACCCTATCATTTTGGAACGGTGCGATTGTGTAAACCACTATGGACTGATGCATTTTCCCTTCCCTACACAGCATCTTTTAAATTGAACACTTTTAAGGATAAGTGTTTCCTTTTAGACGTCTAAGTGGAAAAAGACATGGCCTACCTTGACATCGACATGGGCCATAAGGACAGCAAAGTTGGTCAGATGGGTACAGGAGCATGTGGTGTGCGTCCTGTTAGTGCCCAGCAAGCGGCAGTCCTGTGTCGACCAGTATCCAGTCATGGTTCGCTTGGAGTAACTCCAGAAGGAACAGTTGGGGTTGAAGTTTTCCTCAGATTGCTGTCAGAGGGCAAAAAAACCATGAGTGTGCGAGTGCAATCAGAATGTCCCCTCACTGTGTGAAATGTAGGAATCCAAGGTTAACCATACATACTGTAGTGCATGCCTTCGTTCGTTTGCAGAGTAAACACCCTGAAGAAAATGCTAATTTCTTCCCCACTGCAATCCATATCCGCTCATAAGTGAATAGCAGGTGCTTTCGCTATCATAAAGCGTCACGTATCCCCATGCTTGATTTTCATTGTGTTTTTTGACCTTTCTCTTTAACTTTCACTGCATGACAATGGACTGCCCCACTGTTTAATAGGCACCACTGCTGTCTGTGTCAGGCTGCAGACCTAATGACAAGCACGCCTCCATGCAATCTCGCTTGCCATTTTATAAAAGTCACCGGCGACACAGAGGCTGGGAAGCAAAACAAAACCTAACTGCTGATAAATAGATACATTGACAGCTTTTTCCTCTTGAACTCAATTTCCTTTGTAGCGCAGCTGCAGAGACAAAGCAACGATACCCATCCTTTCTGTGGTGATTCTCAACCTCCAAGGTTAAATCTACCTCGGTGCTGTAAATACTGTGACGAGCTACGGTTTTTCCAGTTTCACTTTTGCTGTACAATAATTAGCCTAATAAGGTTTATCCTCTGCGAACGGTGTTTTTCCGCTGATTGAGTTTACCCTTCACACATAAGGAAAAAAAAAAAAAAACTTGTGTAAAGTAATCCACAGCAAGGAGATAGGATGGCCCTCTGTCACCATTAATACTTTAATTGGTCCCATTAAATAGAGAGGCAAGGAAGTGAAACAATAACTAGAGGACACATCATCGTCCCAGAAGAGCAGTAGACCAAAACCTCCCGATGAAGAGAGGGGGGCTTAACTGGAGGAAAGATGAATTGTGGCATCCCTTCCTCAGTAGCTGCATGGACTGGCAAAGTTGAGATTGATGCAGCATACTGAAGATGAACACTAAACACCTTTAATTCACAGCATAAGTCTTATATACTCAGAAACCATCACATAACACAAAACTATAAAGCAATCTGGTCTGTATTGCTGAACAGTAACCCCACTACTTGCACATGGCTGCACCAATTGCAGCATTGAGTTTGTTCTTTGCTGTTGCTACAACTACCTGCATAATCGTAAATGTTATTAGACAACTGCAAATTAAGCGGGGCTACATCTAGTATAATACAATTTTAAAGAAAGATATGTTACAATAATAGATGATACAATAATGAGGGAATGCTTTTTGTGTGTGGCTTCATGCGCGGTTGGAAAGCAAAGACCTGTTAAAGGAATTGCTTAGATTGCTTTAGCTGAATGAGGAGCCCTTGATATGATGGGGCTGTCAATATTGTGCATCAATACTGCATCCAATCAGGTTTAATTAAGAGAGGAAGCCAAACTTCCAATTATCATTATTATGTGATTAATTGTGCAGCTCCTGGCATTACACAGAAGATACTTTAAATGGAAATGCCTGCATGTTTATGCCACTTTTACATGCAGGCATAAAACCTGCAGCAGCAGCTCTTTTGGCACGTTCCTTTATTAAAGAAGTTAAGCAAAAGAAGTTTTAGCAAAAAGGGCACGGTTTTATGGAAATGACTTGATCTTAAGAGGAGGAAGGTGTAAAAAGACTAGTGTGCCAACATCACACCTAAAATAAAATAAGCCTTCAATTTGCAAATTTCCTTTAAAAGGCAGGTGAGTCAGAGCAATAACTGCGCTGACACTGCCCCCCTGACATTTTCCCACCGTTTAACGTTGACAACGGTACGAGATTTAGCTTTTTCCTTTAGCTTTTCATCCCTCTGCTTTTTTTTATTCTCTGCTGTTGCTTTCTTGGCGGTCCCGCCTACACACGAGACCCGCTGCAAACTCAACATCTCTGATAATGGCTGAAGGCGGTGTTTGTAGACAAAGCAGGCATATTTTGAAGGTAGCAGAGTGAGGAGAAGATAATGGAGTCAAGAGGGAGACGCCATGACACTCTGCATTGACTAAGCAGCCTCGAGTGAGGCCGAATATGACTAATATTTGTTCAGGGGATCAGGCTGGTGCTCAAACTAACAAATAACAGCATGCCTCTTCACCATCGCTGCTTGAGCAACGCCGTTTTCTACCATTTAATTTTTCACACCTACCCAGGAATAAGACATCTTCATATTTGCTTAATTTGGCTGGGCTTGAGATGGGATTTGCACATTGAAGTTGCGCTTCAGGGAAAGAGGAAATGATGACGAAAGGTTCAATCAAGGAAGTGTCACTGTACGTGCATTCATATGTAAATAAATGGAAAGAGACCGAGAGCACATTGAAAGACTCTGATATCACCCTCCCCCTACCAGACCAATAACCTGCATACATTCAAAAGAAAAGGAAAAAAAAGTTACCTGCAGATGTCTAATGGTAAAAATGACAGGGTCAGAGAGATAGACTTTATAAGAGTCTTTGTTGATGGCAGCTGTGATCACCGGCGAGTTGACAATGACGGAGTAATTAGTCGCCATTGCTTCGCTGCCAAACTTCATGCTGGCATTCTCTGTTGAAAGGTAGCTCCCGATGTGTTTGTACAGCACGAATGCTATCCGAATTTCACCTGGAAAAGGGATAACATGGAAAGTCTGTCAAACCACATGTCTTTTCCATAACAGGAATATTGAGACGTTTTGATCAAGCGAGCGGTGCAGATAGTCTTGAATAAAATATGACGCATTTGCAATTATTGGGTAAAAGGCAGAGGACTGGTAGTTGGTCAGCTCCAACTCATCCCAGAATGGTTGGAATGTCAGTATCCTCTGCGAGTGCATATCTTGTTGTTGCCTACTTTATGTCATTTCTTGCTTCTTTAATCTCGGGCACCTCATTGGCACCTAATTTATAGATAGATATATCACAATGAGATTATGCAACCAGTGTTCCCACATTTTCAAAACCTGAGAACCAACTCCATCCTAGGGGCTGACAATGCTCTCTCCCTCTGACACAAGATCATTACACAGGAGGAGAATTTGGAGGTTGAAAAGAAGGAATGGTCTCCTTTTCAACCTTTCAAGCCATACCATACTGGTAACCAGCATGAGGAAGAGGTACTGGGCCGCTATGGCTGTGTTTGGATCCTCCACATGCTACTGAGATCCCCAACAGTGCAAAACTGAGAGTAAAAATGGCCAATATGTTTTTTTCTCTAAATTATCCATCATCAAGCAACTAAAAACAACAGTAAATGCCAAAAGAAGAATATTCTAGGGGGATTTTTGCACTTTTTAAGGGGAGCTAGCCACATTTTGCTGTGTTGCTCATTAAGCAACATCCTTACACATTGTACCTCATTGTAATTGTAACTAATTAAGCTTTCCAATTATGTGTAATACAACAACTGATATTTCTAAGGAAGAGATGTAAACAGGCAAACACAAATGTCCTTGCTTTTTGTGAAGCAACAAGTTTATATGCTTACATACTGACATATTCCTGTGAATAAACATAGATGAAGGGTAATGTTTTGGAACCAACACCAACTTCCAGGCTTCATTATCGTGTTTGAGATATACACAAAGTGTAGTAATTGACCTATTTTAAGCTTGAACCCACTAATGGATTATAAAGCCTCTACTGGCAGACTTCACTGTTCTTGGAGCTATTACCTAATACATTACTGAGTGATGGGAGATCATGATTAACCTCTGCCTCAGGAAAAATAGCCAGAGAAGAAGAGAAAAAGACAAAAAAAAGTTCATTTTCATCACACTGCTAGATATTAAAATGAGATTTGAGAAGAATGTGCAAGAGGATCTATTTGGGTCTGATTGCCATTACATTGACAATATGAAGAGGCCTACAGACTGGACGTGCAACGTTTTCCAAACCTATCCCAGAAAAACACTTGAAAATTGATCAAAAAAGAATATTCCAAGTAACCACTGAGGTGAAGTTTTAACACAAGACTAAGAATTGCAGATACGCAAAAAGTTTACTACACAGTCCTGCATTAATCTTTCAACACATACACAGCCACTTCAATCAAACATCTAAAAAATGTGGCAAACATCCTTCTGCTACCACTGGCAAAGGTGAACATTTTTCTTGCCATTAATTCCCTCTACTATTTCTCCCTTAAACTCACCCCCTTTTCCCCCTCCCACCGTCTCACTTTCGAGCACTGATATGAAAGAAAGCCCCCTCCTGCTGTGGCTGAGATCACTCCCTCAGATGAAAAGAAAACAATTTGGGTGCTGTAGCTGGAGATGGCAGGGAGGTATTTGCCACCCAGCTTTAATGATCCACCTGGGCACGACTGGACATGGACTTAGTCATCCAGCTGAGACGCCCGATGAAGCTAGAATCGATTCTGATTTGCATGAGCAGGGTATAAAGTCTAAAAACAGGGCAGCATTTCAATTGTAGATAGTAATGTATTATGTCTACCTCATTTACAGTTCAGAGGCGGCGCCTGAATGTAATTAATTCGACAGCCGCAGCTTTATTTGAAGACTATAAGAAGCTAAAAACACTTTATATACAACATTGGTTTTAGGGTGAAATTGGAAGTTATTCACAATAATCTGAAATGAAATTTCCTCAGGGAAAAAAAAACATAACGCTTCATATACTGTATGATACAAGTGTCAAAAAGAAGACTTTCTCAAGTAGAACAATATTTTCTGAGAGCCCTTCACAGCAACTACACAAGAACAAGGGCAGATTCCAAAGGTTTGACATCTTACCATTTCTGCCATGTTGCTTGAGTGTATTCGCTGACAGGTGGATAGAGTTGCCTTGTCCTCCAGTTTGTGGGAACTTCAGATCAGGCAAATTCCCATCTGTGCTCATCCTCGCTACCTCCAGCTCTGTAAACGCACAAACAGAACCAACCCCAACATTAAAGAGTCAATACAGGGCTCCAGGTTACCACAGAGAACACCCAGATTTATGTATTTTATATTTTGGTCTGTGGATTTGGGAATAAAAGACTTGTATATTAAATACTTTACACTCATTTTTTCCAACATATTAACACAGAATCTTAAAAAAGCTAAACCCCAGAGGCAGTATTACTAAACATTAACTTTTTTTTTAAAGATCTTTTTTTCCCCTACTGAAACTTGGTCCAATTCTAAAACATCTGCACAACTGCTTTGGAATTAAAGGAATTTGTTTTAAAAATCCCTCCGACAGTAGCAAGAAAAGGAAAATGTGAATGTGCCTTTGAATGTAAGAATAAAATTAGCATGGGATCTTTTGGTCCTGTGGGTTGTGGTGTGGGTTCGGCTGGCTTCCCACAGATACAATCACATCTAGAAAGCTTTCAGCTAGGTGAACAAATCAGACTTCCTTTTTTAGCCGTCTCTGCAGCATCCTCTGCTGTCCTGCTGAGGGTGGATGCCTCTATAAGAGGCCACTGTCGACATATGGTGGTGAGACTGGTGTGCAGAAATGCTTAGGTATACTGTAGGATGCAAGTTTCAAAATAATATCTAAGTGTAGACCAGGATGCAGCTTTTTTCCTAGCAGACCAATGCATTGCAACAAAATGAGAAGTGTGACTCACTTTACCTGTCGGTGGTTTTAATAGTATAGCTGACCAGTATAAGAATACATTCTAATGCTTATCATCTTTGTGCATCTAGAGGATGGTTTTATTCTCTCTGCTTTTCATTTCCTGAGTGCTTTGAAGGAGTATCAAACATAAATATGACAGTGTATTCTCCTGAGCTTAAAAAAAGAATTTAAAAAAAACCCGTCTTCATTTCAGGGAATCATTTTTGTTATTAAGAGCAAAGACAGCAAGAGATACAACAAGAAGATAAAGAGCAGCTCCTGCTGCAGCTCAACAGCTGTTGTGTCTGAAGCAAGCTTCTAATTTATGGTTCAAAGATTTCAGTGTCGCACAGCGGAGGAAAATGAGCTGCTGATAGCAGCCCAGCTGAAATAAAGAGCTCATTCCATCAAAGTTATTATGGTATGATACAATTCCATTTAATAAAGCAGTCTAGTCTGTTCTAATCTCAAGTACCGATGACCTGTGTGAAGTCTCAGCATTCTTAAATGTCAAATTAACTCCCAAAGAACTGAAATGATCACAAGCTAGAAGGTTCCTGTAAGAGCTACAGGCATATTAAATAGTTGATTATCAGCGGGTTTTACAGTCTGGTCACCCAGGTGTGCAACATGGCACTGATTTGATACAGTAGATTCCTGTTAATGTTGATTAGTGTGAAAGTTGCTGCACACTGACCATAATAAGAAAAAAGTTTGTTGTTATCATGCCAGCTTTTGCTATATGTTTTTCTTTAAGTTTTATTACACATCGCCAGAAAAAAAAAACATCGAAGTTATTAGGGGTGGCCCGAATATTCAGCCACCAAATATATGTGGGCGAATAGTGCAACAAAAACTACATTTGGCCTTCGGTGGAGTGAGTTAAAAGCAAGGCCAAATAGTGGCTGTGATGCAATGACCCAATCAGTATGGAATGGAATACTTAAAAATGCCAGAATAAACTCAATAAATACTTGTTTTGATTGGAAAATGTCTACAAATTCAGTCTAGGCTATTTATGCAATATTTTAAAAAATAGTGGAAAAACCGAACCACATTTAATATTCGATATTCGGCATTCGGCCAAGCATTTTAATGTTATTCAGATTCTGACGCAAATTTAGTATCCGCTATAGTGCCGAAGACTCTTCAGTTTTAGTTCAAGTTTAGTTTAGCACACGCAAAGATAGAGCTGCTTCCTTTCTAACCACCGTCTCTGAACGACAACTCAACCAGTCAGAGCATATCTAGTTTTTCAGGATTGGAGGGCTTTAAAGAAACAGGAACCAATTCAGATAGTTGCTATAGTAATGTACAGTATTGGGGGGGGGGTTCATGATTTTGAAGGTTAAAGCATGTAAACGTACACAAATGCTTATGCTTGTTTCTCCATCATCTCACCATTACTCATCGCAGACCAGAGTTCTGAGTGATTGATCTTCCTTTTCACAATCACAATCAGCCACAATATTCAGCAGAATTTTAAATATTGGTGCTTATTGGTGTATGACCGCATTACCACTGCAGGAGCTGCAGCCAGTGTTCCAGCAAACCCTGAAGCTGGCTAGCAGATTAGTCTGAAGTGAACCCTCACTGCTTGAATCGCAAGTTGATCAAGTATAACAAACAGAAACTTAATTAAAGCTGATAACACATCCAGCTGATGTCACTGTGACACAATGACTTTGATAAAGGTTAGTGCCAACAAAAAGCTGTGCTGAGGGCACATTTAATCCTCCCTTTGTAACTCTTCTCATACCATGGCTTCCCATAGTTTCTCTTTTTCAAAATCTTTTGTATTAGTATTCTCCTGTGCTTTTGTAAAGGCCAGGGGTTTTCTGAGACATTTCTATTCAACTTAGCTAAGACAATACCCCAGATGCCTCACCATTCCCTGGATTCCAAGTCCGATTTCTGAATAAAGGAAGCATTTTTTCTTCTCTCTCTCTCCTTTCCCTGTGTGGCTTTGTAAGAGAGCTTACAATGGGCTTTAGGGAATTTCTTTGATGCCATAGGAGTTGTTGGACCCATAGGCAGTACTTCCAAAGCCGGTTTGAATAACACGCTAATCGGCAGGAATCTGTTCGTAAGATTACCATGCAGAGAGAGAGTGGAGCGCACGCTCCTGCAGACAAAGCCCTAGCCGGGCACATGCACTGTAACATGTAAACACAAACACCAGACACAATGGCTGAGAAAATATCCTTCCCTGCAGGGAAAGAAAATAGATCTCATTATCAGCTTGAGCTTAAAACCGTAAGGATGCTTTCTAATGGTTTGAGATTTGCTTCAAAGGACACAAAACAGCTCACCTTGGCAATGAGAATATCTACCAAGATGAACCTGTGTGTTACATGCGGTATTAACTGAATGATTAGTTATTGGCTGCTATACTCATTATCAATTTTATGAAAGCATCCCAGTGTCCACATTTAACATTTCTGCAGGGCAGAATGAGGGGCCGCAGATGCTGGAAGAGAAAAATAAATAAATAAGCCAAGCAAACAGAAAGATAAGGCCTAGTAAACATGTCACCAGCATATAATTAAGCAGGCTCCCACTATGTGCTATAAAATCTCAGCTGAGCTGTGCAGGCATCATCTTATTTCCCTCTCCAAACGAGCCCAGAATCTCCTTAATACCAAGATGAATTATGTGCCAGATACAATAAAACCCCTTTTTATTAATTCTCCCTACGCTTGCTTCCTTTTAAGCGGGTAGACCTATATTTTTAAGTTGCCATGGCAGCAGGAACAAGAAAAATAAGTCTACATGTTAAGAAAGGAAGGGTGATTCATCCTGACATTTTTTTTCTAATTTCTACCTTCTACACATACTCATTTTGTTTTGTTTTGAAAATGGTAAATGGTAATATAATAAAATTTGAAATTTCAACAAATGATGAGGCAACCTTCATTATCTGCGCCCACTTGGCATTTACACACCAAATAACGAGCAGCGATACCTGATCTGAAACAACCGGTGGTTAATTCTGGGCTGGAATTTAAACACAGTCATATTGGATAATTGTCAATTTACAGCTGACTGCTATCAGACTCCAGCAGTCCTGCCAGGCTTAACCTCCGGCAGGAGAAGCATTACTCTAGTGACCTTCACTCTTGATCCTGCGCCTCAAAAGCTCTCCTGTCAATAAAAACGGCACCTGGGATCAATAGCTGTACGGTGAAGACTGTGAACCCTATACAAAAAGAGCAGTGAAGGCAGAAATACTCCAGATGCATCCAGAAAACAATCAAAACACACTAAATATTCACTGATTTAAATATTAGTTTAAAATTGTCATGATCACAAAGTGTGATAAGTGACAAAGGCGAGACTTTGAGATGAATTAATGATCCGTCTCTGCACAGCTTGTGTATGTAATTTGTTACAAGCTGGTTTACACACACAAAGACTGGAAAATTAAATGTTATTTCCTTACTGTCATTAATTATTTGCTTTATCTTAAAGAGACAAAAGAAATATAAAGTCCTCCTATTCTCTTAAATGTGTTTGTTTTTTATAATCACTTTAAAATGTAAATGCAGAGCATTAAAGTAAAAAAAGAAAAGCATCTCCTGGCTTTACATTTGCATAGCTTGTGCATATAAGATGTATTTGGGAAGTTTTTACTGAACTAAGATCCATCCAGTCTTTAAGTTAAAGAGTCCATGCCATGCTCGTGCAGCAGTATAAACATTTTTGAGTTGATCTATTGAATGAGACACACTTTAATTATCAAACAAAAATCTTATTTCTCATATATTCTGTCACTTCCTGTTTAAAATGCACAGTTTACGGAACCAGTCTCTTTAACAGCCTCCAGGTAGACTTCCTTGTCCCGTCTAATAAGGTGACAGACTTGTCAAAATTGGTTTTAGGACACAGTCTGGGTAGGTACAGTACAGGTTATTCAAATGTTTGTTAAGGTGATGATATTAAGTTAAAAAAGAAAGAAAAAAAGACTACAGAGAAACAATTTCAGAGAGCTGAGCAGATCATATACCTGGGATTTGTAATTTTACGGACATACAAAAAAAGTCCGTAGCTCACACATAAGGAAAGTAGAACATGAAGCTTTTTGACCTTTACATACATTTGGACTGTCAGAAAGGTGTCAGGATCCACAAATCGAATGTCTCAGCATATACTCACGGATGTTGTCAGTGATCTCATGCACAATGTCCGTCTTCAGCAGGTTATCAGCCAGGACGAAGGCGCCCTGTTCCACCGTGTCCAGCAGCATGGTGGCAGCCCTCAGCTGCTCCCCCGTGCTCAGATCCTTCCAAGCTGCTTGGGCCTGCGGTTGTAGCAAATTGTTGACCGTCTCCACCATGGCCTGGGGAACACAAATCATCAATTTTAGTGAGAGGAAACTAGGCTAGCCTGGGAATGCTGCTGTTTGTCATGGCGATTTGATAAATGGTTTAAATGAAGGGGGATCGAAGAGCGTTCAAAAGGGAGGGAAAATGTAGTTTTCTTTATTTTATCTCAAAAACAAAATCTAATATGGTTTCTAGTGAGCAACTGCATGGTTATTTCATCTCAGACATGGTTTTAAACATCTGCTGTCAGCTAGCGACAGCAGCACCTGAACTGGCAGTGGTACTGGTAATGTTGTTAGCCTGATTTCCTTTTATCCAGGGGGAGAATTAATCATGTAAATGAATCAGAGCCAATGTGTACAAAACTAGAGGGCAATTCTTGCATGACTTGAGGCTACAGTATTTAATTGGTGTGATAAATGATCTCCCATACCAACAATCCCAATACGGATAAAATGCTTTGAAATAAACAGATAAGCAAACTAAAACAACGGAGACATTCCAGTGGGTGTAAAAGGTATTTCCTGGTAGCAGCTATCTGCAACTATTCAATGAAGATCTCTCCTGCATAGTAATAACACTGAAGAACCTTAATTCCTTCTTAAATCACCCCGCAATACTGCCAAAGCAAGTTAGCGAGTTAAAAAAACAAAACGAAGAAGAAAAAAAACATCCAGAAGACAAGATGAAAAATTAAGAACCATTAAAGATTTAAAAATGCCAATGGCAAGATTTATGAATGTGAAAGTAATTGGTCAAGCAAAGCCATTCATTCCTGCTACCCCGCGCTCCAAAGAGCAATCTGAGCTCAAATGCCCTTGGAGAAAGGGGAAAAAAACAAAACAACTACTTTTAAGCCATTACAGTACAGCAGGTGGTCGAATCTGTTATTACTTGAAATCTTTTTACGCTGATGATAACAGAAGCATTCCTATGCACTTTAAAAAAGCACAGCTCCCAAACTAATCCAAACAATCAACTTGTCCTGTCCTGAAAATAAATATACAAAACAGGCTATAAAACCCTCTCTCTGAACTTTACTCAAAAGCTCCTTTTTATCAAGAGATTATAAAAGGGAGTTTTAGTAGAACTCTAAAACATCACGGGGAAAAGCTGAGCACTGTGAGAGAAATCGTGTGCCTGAAATACTCCTGATCAAAAAGAAAAAAGGGTGTGCAGGTATTATGAGTGCAAAATACTCCCAAGTTACATTATGATATTAAATTTTAGGTTTGTTTTGAGTATGTTTAATCTTAAGAGATCAGGGCTGATTGTATTGAAGTCTCAGGTAAACCAGATGGCATTTCCCCATTCAAAGCATAACCTGTACAGACAAAGCCGCCCATACACACACACACACACACACACACACACACAGACACAAACTGAGAGTCTGATGCAAGAGTTTGAACACACCGTTGCACCTGCTAGTACACAGGAACACAACTTTGCCGCCCGTGCACTCTGAAGCAGATGCATGTGCACATGGAGTCTACCAACTTTGAGGTAATTATACATTATCTGCAGCCAATCTCCAATCACACCTTTTGACATTCAGCTAGAGGCAGAGGTTGATTCGCTCTCAGTTATGGAGCTCGTTTTCTTTAGGCACTGACATTTCCTCCTCCCCCCACCCCGTGTTTGCCACTTCAAGATTCTCTTTCCTCACTTTTTAGAACACTGAAATAATAGTTTTTCTGGGTAGGGATTGATGGACTCACAGAGGTGGTGTCACATTTTTTCTTTCCCATGCAGAGATGTATAAAAGAGAAAAAAAGGGGGAAGAATAACCCACACCACTGCCTGAGGGGTAAGATAAGAAACTTGATGAGGTTAGAAAGTGTAGTGGATAAACAACAGTGAGTTAGAGTATCAGGGTAGAGCATAAAATGTGTATCATATATTAATTTAGATTAATTTTGTAACTGTTTTTCACGTAATTGCAAAAAAAAAGAAATCATCTGACTCTCTTTGATTCATCTGGATGATGCATATTATCCAATCACCGTAACACAAATTAATCATGATAATTATGGATATTGAAGGACAACTTAACCTCTTCCAGATAATAACATAATGTAAACTGTGTAGATTTAAGTCTGATAGGACAATGTTTACAAAAGGGGTTTACGATGAGACACTTAAATTCCATATTTTATCATCTTCAAAAAAACAGACCTGCTGTAGTCAAGTTCGCAGAAGAATTTATGATCCTGGATTTCCAATCTGGGATTTATTTAGGTTCTTTAAAAACAATAAAATACATTAAAAATTATTTTAACTAAAAATGCAGTTTTTGTGCCAGTAATCTACTTCTCTAAGTGTAGAGAGACGGGAAATATTCTTTATCTTGATCAAGAGCTTTATTTGGAACTCGACAACATAACGTATACAGGAGGGCAGACTCCAACCACACCCACGGCTGACTCCGTGTCGTGCATCAGCCAAGCACTGCCGTAAAAGCAGTGTCGTAAAGAGATGTAAACATAACAGTAACAGGATACTTCTATTGTATGCATCCATACATGACACTAAGTGGTTTGGTTACCAGTCTGTGTGGAACAGCACTGCAACCATCACAGCTTTCATGGGTTTCTGCTGAGTAATGACTTTTACATTCTATGCATATCCAAAGTGTTAGAACATTTGAAAATCTGTAGAGTATCACAACAGCTAATACAGTACCTCTTTAAATTCTGTCTGGTAAATAAGAAGCTATAGAACACATTCATTTTATGTTTTTGAATGGATAAAAAGGATATTGGACAAAATGTTATTCAATTGTTTTTAAAAATTTTGATGTTAAGATTTTGTTAGCTCTATATAACCTGACAATTTGTATGTGTTTTATCTAGTTTTTTCCATGTTATCTCAAGATATATATTCTTAATAAGTTGTTGCTGTTGCCTTTCACCTTTTGATTTTTAAATCGCAAGCTGTGTAATTCCTGTCTGCCATCTACATCTGAAAGAATAAAAATATAAAGGATAAAATTTGACATGGAGGATTTTAAATGTCATGTTTTTCCATACAAGCAACAGTGTCTCTTTCAATTAAGGGTCAAAATGATGATGCTGAGAAATCAGGAATCAAAGGGCATATTTCTATTCAATAAAACGTCATACTTGTTTGAACCTTTTAAAAAAAAAAAAAGCGATCAAAGGAAGCAGGTGGCAGGCATTTGTTAGCACCATTGAAGGAAATATTGCAGTCAACTTTCCTGTTCTCCACAAAAAAGTGGAGAAAAGAAATATTACCTTGGAAAATGATGAATAAATAGTACCTTTAACAAAAACTAAGAAAAAAAAACACTTTTTTTTTAAATACTGGGGGAGATGATACAGAAAAGATCATTTTAAATGTGTCTTGTTAAAGAAATTATTGAGTTTTTATTGGAACATCAACATCTTGGAGACCTGCCATCTTTGTCACATTTTCATTCACCTAAAATGTCAAACAATCTTGTTAAGCGAAGATGGAACTGCTGGAGTTCAAGGTAAGTGGACTGAGCTAACGGTTGAAAACATGTTGCAGTTGCATAGGCTTTCATACAGTATGAAAATACCAGTGACCTCTGGGTATGTTCACGCTGTGACAAAGCTAAACAAATACCAATAAAAGCTAAAAAATAGATGCAATTCAAACAGAATAAGAAAAGAATAATTTCCTTTAAAAACAGTAATAACATTCTAGCTGTTAGCTTGAGTCACCACGGGACAGATCCACCTAGAACATGGATGACAACTGGCCGTGAAAAGCTGCAGTGCACAGTCCATTTATACCGATGAGGAGGAGAGGAAGGAAGGGAGAGGTGGACATTAGTGTGAGCTTGGCAAGAGTCCAAGCCAAGCCGCGGTGTGTGCCCCTCTATCTGTGCGCTGATTGATGAAATGAACTCTGGGTCTGGGAAATAGATTCTGGCTGAGGCTGATCTCCCTCTCTTCCCTTTCTGGCTTGCTCTGTGCACTGACTTTTCATCCCCTCATTTCTCCTCACTCCTCCCTTCCCGTTAACCAGTTGCTTCCTCTTTTCCAACACAGCGGGGTGATCTCAAAATGAGAAGAAAAAAAAAAAGGACAACATGGCGGAGTATCTTGTTCTCTCTGTCCTTGTCTATCTGACTAGATGTCTGTTGGCACATAAAGCTATTGCATCATCCCTGCCTTTCATTGGCTGTTGTATTTTACCTGCCGGCTAAATCATCCGTCTTCTTTGAGAATCTGTGAAACCCTCTTCTTTAATATTTCATAGATCCAACTCTCTCTAGTAACTGGGTGGTTGTTTCTTAGGAGGCGAGCTTCTAAGGGAACACCTTCAGTATTTTCACCTTTTTTTTCCATTTTCATTTGATAATTTCCTCACTCTGATCCTAAAAAACAAATCCAATAAATTAAATCTAAAAAATGTGTTAGTATTTCAATTTATAAATGCGTCTTTTTTCACACCGCTACACCAAAAATCATCATTGTGAATTTCTAACTTGTATCTCTGACTTTCAAAAGAGTTGCATGGAATTATTTATGTTTAGATGAATTATTGCAGTGGTAGTGCTTTGAATGGTACATGGACTTCCATGTTTTAGTCTACTCCACTGGACAGGCAGGCTAAAAAAATGAGCCTGGTGTGGCTTATAAAGGAGAAACACGTATCTTGGTGTTGTTTATCGTGTTTGGTCTGATCTCGCCTGACGTTATATGTACGCTCTTGTTTTTATCGAACGCCTTACTCTTTTTAAAGTCATGCATTTGGCTTCCATTTTCCTTGTGGCCCCTACAAACTGAGGTCATAGAAAAGCAAACTTTACGTGCTAAAAGTTTAAGCACTCCACCGATTTTCTACTTTCCTTAAAACGTCGATGCTGCAAGTTGAGTGGATGACCTTAAAGGTCAGGGTCAGCCGTGTGCAGTGTAACTGCTTGCACATGCAGCTTCCTGTTGGAAAGCTAAGATTCTGGAGATTCGATTTATTCAAAGCATTTTAAGAAATGTTGACCACACTGAAGACGGTTTGGACCAAAAAACAATTGACACCAATATAATAACACTGATGTATGAGAGGCCGTTTAGGCCATAATACATTCTCACACCCATACATACATATATTTTCTCTTTCATATACATATATTCTTCTCTCACATACATATATTCTTCTCTCACACACAATATATGTGTGTGAGAGAAGAATATATCTTTATCTCACTTACATATATTCTTTCTCTTACATACATATATTCTTTCTCTCATATACATATATTATCT
>JAVQJG010261277.1:0-20414 GCA_036024015.1 Craterocephalus amniculus
TGGTATATTCATTCACCTCTACACCATAAAAGAGCATAGATTGTAAACGAAGGATCCTGACTACAATGGCACTGCTACATTATTGCTAAAAAGCATCATTACTGGGTTAAAATGTAAAGGCCTGAGAAGTTGTTCATAAAGGAATCTAAAAAAACAAAAAAAACAAACTAAAACAAACTCCACAGATTTAGTGAAATCAAGATCAATCGGTTCTGTCACACTGGCCCTGGTTCTTGAAACCCCACCCTGACACTGCGGTGACACCACCGCCTGCTTCAGCGTCCCTGTGGGACATTTTGGCCGTTCTTCGCCTCTCCAGGCCAACTTGATCCGTGTCTATTTTTACCCACAAACCTCTTCAAGCTTGTTCTTTGTCAGTTTTCCACAACTGCTCCTTCACCTCTGACGGCAGTGTGTTGAACAGGTCCTCTTCCACCACGAGACCCGTTCTCCTCAGCTGTCTGCACTCCCCCAGTTCAACCGGCAGACCCTCCAGGCGGTTTCCTCTCAGCTCCAGCTGAGTCAGGGCGGTCAGCTCTCCGAAACGGGACGGCAGAGAATGCAGGCAATTGTTGCCCAAGTTCAAAGTGCGAAGCTTCTTGCACTGGAACAGCTCGTTTGGCAGGCTTTCAATCTTTATTTTAACAGAGAGAAGGACAAAGTATAATAATATGTAAGCATTTGTTCCTATCAGAGGACAAACTTTACTGATGGAATCCTACATACTATAAACAGAGCTGGAAATACTCACTCTGTTGGCTGTTACTGCCAGGTACTGGAGATTCTGGAGGAAGCCGATATCTGTTGGGATGTTGGTTAGGTTGTTATGGCTCAAGTCCAAGAAGCGCAGCTTGCGGCAATAAAACAGCTGGCTGGGGATCTTTTCGATCTTGTTTCTGTTCAGGTACAGCTTCTCCAGGTTGGTCAGGGTGCCAATCTGAATAGGAATGTAGGCGATCTGGTTGTACCAGAGCTTCAGGCAGACTAGCCGATGAAGGTGCTGGAAGCTGATGATCTCCTCGATGGTCTTCAGGTTGTTGTCCTTCAGATCGATCTCCTGCAGGTTGTGCAAACTAAAGATTGAGTGCGGAATGCGTTCCAGGTCGCAGCGAATAAGCTCCAGCTCCGTCAGGTTCACCATCTTCTTCAGGCTGTTGAGCACCATGAGCTTGGTGCCTTCATTGTTGATGGACAACTTCTGGAGGTGCATGCCCACGTCGGTGACTACTTGAGGTAGCTTGGTGAGATTGCTTTTCAGACGGAGCACTTTGAGCCTTTTGAGCTCCCGAAGCCCGTCGATGACAATGTAGCGGTTGTTCTCCGCACTAAGGTTCCCCGTCAGATGAAGCTCGCTGAGGTTCTTCAAACTGTAGATCCACAAAGGAATTTCTTTAATGTCCGTGAACTTGATGTGCAGAGACTTCAAGTTCTCGCGCAAAAAAGCCAAAGCTGGAGCTTCGATCTTGGCCGGAGTGTGATAAAGCCACATCTCTCGGAGATTGACGAGCTGGGCGATGATCGGAGGAATGGTGACATCCGGGATGAGCTCCAGCTTGAGAACTTCCAACTCCATTAAGTCGAATACTGTATCTGGAATGCCGCTCAGCATGAAAAGGTGCAACTCTAACTTCTCCTGAGAGTTCTTCGTTATCCTCTGCCTGAGCTTGTCCAGCGTCCACTCATTGTTGAGGTTGAGCTGCCTCAGCTTATTTTCGCTAACTTCTGAGAGGAACACGGCGAAGCGCTTCGAGTACAGAGGGTCATACTGGTCTATCATGTGCAACATGAACGCAAAGTCATTCTTCACATCTGGTATGTCGCTGTAGCTGCTCTCTTCGCGGATTGATTCAAAGGAGTACTTCTTCAGAGAGCGGCGGAGCATCCAGCACAGCGTGTACATGCAGATCAAACCGTACACCACCACTAAGCTGATGTAGAAGCAGGCTAGGATTTTAAAAAGTGTAGCCAGCGGGTGAGCGCAGTGGTACACGCTGTAACCAGTTAGGCTTTCTATATTTACAGAACAGTCCACACTGAATTTGATATCGTGCACGTAATACCCTGTGTAGCAGATGATTAGAATAAACTTGATTACTTTGATGATAGTCTGACGAATGTACAGCCTGTAGACGATGTCTCCTTCTTCCACGTGAATACGAAACTTTTTCACTTTTTCAAACAGAGCTTTTGCCTGTTCACCTTCTTTCTTGTCCAAAACTCCTGTTTCCGTCCGATCTACAATGCCCTGCTCAAAGCGCGTCTTTGTCCTCTGCAGCATCGGAGCGCTCGCTTCCACATCCTCGCTAATAACAGACTCCTTGTGGTCCATGGAGCCGTTCATTTTCATCGGTTTTGGATCACTTTCTTCAACCACAGTCTCCGACAATGCCCTGGTTGTCCACGGAGAGTCAAAACATTTTAGCAAGATGGACACAAAGTGTTCCAGTTTGGAGCTAGTCCTGGGAAACTTAAACCAGAAGTTACTGCAAGCTAAAAAAATCAAGGTGTGGAGTAATACTAGGTAGGGAAAATACTTGGCAAACCAGTGCAATCTATTTTCATAGCACACAGCGTCGACATAGTTGTACTGGTGGCGATCCAGATCATACTGGATCCCTTTGGGTTCCAAGAACAACGACTTGGAAAGGTTGGAACTAAAATTCTTCTTGCAGGTCTCATTGACGACCCATTTGCAGGGCAAGCAGATCATCTTGTCCTGCGTGATCTGCAATGTTCCCCCAAACACTGAAATCATGAGCATAACAATGGAGATGTAGTCGGTGAACACATCCCACCATGGTTTCAGGATGCGGTATGCTGGCTGTGTATCCACAAAGTACCGCAGGTCGGTGATTGGGATCATGGCTTATCTACTGGGGAGAAGAATAAAGAAAAAAATAACATAATAAAGTTATAATCACAAGATAAAAGCGTAAAATACACATCATCAAGCAGACAAACCAATACTGTAAACTAAAAAGGTCATGCATTACACAATTCCAATCCATTTGAACGCTGCCAAGAACAATCACATATAACCATAACAACCCATTTCTTGCTTGACTATACACAGAGGAGTACTATTTCCGTGATCTAAGTGCTATTAAATAGGCAGCATTTATCTTGGTCTCAAAGATCAAGAGACAAACATTTAAAATATTACGGCAGAACAACAACCAGCAATGAAAAATATAAAAGTAAAATTTTCTTGATTTAATTTATCCAAGAACGTTTAGGTGAAGAATTAATGGGCAGCAGCCATGAAGACAGTCTGAATGATAAACAAATTCCATCTTTACTAGTCAAGACCAGTAAACTGACAAGGGGGATTAACCAAAAATACCTTCCTGCCACAAAGCAGAATCACAAGTTTCATTCTTCCTCCATGTGTTAAAGTAAAAATATAGGGCAGTGCAGCAATTAAACAAAACACTGAATTTTAGAGTAAAAACTAAGCCTGCATTTTTTTTTGTTGCTAACCATAAAGTAAAGCAGAGGTTGATGTCAAGCTGCTGTCAGACAAAACATAAAGACAAAAAATGGAAATAATTCAATTTCAAATGGACAGAAATGTTACAGAACAGTAAACTTAGAAAAAGGCAAACCAGGATGATAAAAGTTTACTTTTTTGCGTACATTTTTTGCCAAATGTTGGAGGAAACCATTAAACAACTGTGTACATGTCATCCTTTCAGTGTTATAAACTGTTCATTAGCCAGTTTATTATGCCATCAATAATGGTAATGTGATCAATAGAACTTCCTGTTGCCACATTAATATGAGCATTTCAAATGGGAATATTTTCAGATCTCTTAAAACGAACTTCAGAAGCATGAGACAACAGAAACCTATGCATGAATAATGACAAGATTACTGAACCCAAATATTGAACAGATCCATCACTTGGCTTGACACATTATTTAATCAGGATTATCTGAGTTGGCATTACCACGGAAGCCATTACCTTTAATGGTATAAAACATAGAACTTCGAGAATATTAGTTATTTTGGAACTACCATGAAATTTGAGATATCATTTGCACTCTTTATCGCCATGTTCGGTTCAATGACACCTCAGTGGCAGTTAGTGGCAACATCTGTTTATCTAAAAGTGTCACCTTCGGATGGACTGTACTTCCATTAGCCCCTATTGCTATAATGGCTTGGTTATGCATGCAAACGGTAAAACTGCTGTTTGTGCAGGTTGGCTTTAAACTACATGATAATACAGCTAAATGTGCATTTTTATTGCTATAAGGTTTGAGAAAAAAGTTTTAAAACAAATTGAATTTGCACTTATGTAATCAAATGTTCAATCCAAATAAATTAGTAGCCTTGTTTTAAGATATTGGTAAAAAATCAAATCCTCAGCAACATTAACACGTGAAGATTCAGCGAGGGATCTATTCCTTAGACACATTTAAGGCCAAAGTGGGTAATGTGGCAAATCAATGAGCCAGACTTATTTTAAAAAAAACATGATGCCCTGCTGGCAGTAATTTGTGAATTAGCTTAGACTAAATACTAAAAATGGTGAAATTAAATTAAAAAATAATATTGGTTTCGATCCACTGCTAACTAGGGATATTATCCCTTACATGCAAATGTAATCTGCACTTGATTTGCTGGCATGCAATATGGTTACTTTAAAAGTGGAGTGAACACAGAGATAAAAAAAGCCTTGATGGAGATGAAAAATTGTTTTACTTACAAATCCAAACTGTAAAGCACAACAACGCCATTCATACGCAGTCAAGAGCAAGCCACAAGTATTCCCCTTTTCTACCTCGGCTGTTATCAGAGCCAGTTCCAGCCCTTCAAATCAACCTCTTGCCTCGGACGACTTCACCACACCCAGCATGTAAGCTAGAGAAGTCACTTATCTAAAGATGATGTTCCGTTTTGGCTTGGCTAACCCAAACAACACAAGCGCCAGAGGAGCCACCTTGCTCCCCTTGCTCTCTATTCTTAGCCATTTCCGTTAATAATACCCAGAGTATTGTCTGTGGGGGCCTTGAGAAGCACCTCCCCCGACCTTCAGGAAGAAATCCTGTTTACCTTACAGATGCTTCTGTCTCCAACCAGTGTCTCTCTGGAATACTCTGCCGTCACCTTTTGCACTCCGACCACCCCCAAAACACATACACAACAAGAACCCAGAGCTGGCATTCATCACAGCTTGTACTTTGTTAGGAAACTGTAAAGTTGAGAAGTTGAGACATCTAGTCTGATCCTCGGCCAAGAAAGCAAACACACACTGGCTCCAGTTCTGACAATTTTTTACACACCTAACAACATGTCCAATGCAGATCTCCGGATGGAGAGATGATGTAGCAGCACCAGGTCCACCCAGTTGAATATAATGACCAGTTTGAAGGCGTTATCTGTGCTCCAGTCTCTGATGATGTCCCCGGAAGACCAGCCAGTCTCTGTGTATCAAACACTCTTCATGAGACATTTCCGCTTTCAGCGCCATAAGAGGAGATCTGAAAAAGCATGTAGGAGAAATAAATATAGCGGTTTCCTCCCTTTTCTGTATGTGACATACTTCAGTAAAGCCAATAAAGAAAGAAATATACATCTATGTATTTAATCATAGGCAACTTTACATCTTAATACTTTAATTTAGGACTTAAACGACTTCGCCTTTTACAGATTACTGCAGATTCATAAGCTACCTTATTTAAAGGGCTGCAAACGCCACACATCCCAAGATGCCTTTGTCATCTGGCTAAGTAGCTGAGCCAGGTACTCAACAGAAAGTTAAAGCCGGGTGACTTTCTATAAACCATTTGATAGCGATACACATTAACTTTACGGAAGTTCGCTGTTGCCTGATAAAATATGAAATGGCGAGCAAGTCAGCGTACTTGTCAGAACCGATAAGAGCGTCCTTGTTATTAAATCATGTTAGCGAACTAAGCTATTTTATCAATAGCTGTTAAGCTAACACAGCTAACATGTTGACCATTGTTTTTTTCAGTCATCGGAAGTTTACATCATACCAAACGCTGGACTTTATGCGACGGTATCGGACAGACTGGGGTTTTTAACTTACTTCGTGTGGTGGGTTGCATTCAAAACGAACCCTGCTTTAACACAAATTACTGTTAACAAATTGCATTTGTTGTTGCTAACAGCTGAGCTAGCTGGCTGATGCTTTCCCAGCACCCTTGAGACAACTCTTCTTCGCTGTTTATGTCCCAGCCGAACAGTGGCACTGTGGTGCATAGTAAACGTAGAAGAAGAGTTCTTCTTCCGCTTTCCGGGAAGTGAGATGTTCATGTTGTGAAACAGGAGGTTTTTTTTTATCCCTTTAATTGACCAAACACAGAAGAGTAAATATAATATTTCAATTTCCGGAATGTTTCCTGTAAACTGTTTGCGGATTATTTGCTCATCGCGGAGAGTCCTGCTCTCACACTGGGTGTTGACGAACCGCCTGTCTGTTCCTAAAACTGTTACATGTTCAGGACACTGTATGTCAAGCAGCTGCTATAAGAAGGACATATGGCACAGCAGTATGTACTTCAGAGGACTCTTTAACTACACAAAGAAAGACATTTCATTCAGGAGTTGCTTCTCAAGCCAAGTTAAATTGAACTGTTGGAAATGTAAGCAACTTCTTGAGAAAACACCTGCATTCTTCTGTAACTCATGTAATATAATCCAGCCCCCAGAAGAGGGGACATCCTACTTCAAGATAATGGACTGGTAAGTATTACTGTATTTATTCAATTAGATTCCCATAACATCCCTGTAAATAATGTCTTTGACAGGGTAAAACAAATCTCCATGTATTGCCCCTTTTCTTGCAGTGACTACTCATTCACTTTGGACACACACAAGCTTCAGACAAGATACTTGCATCTCCAGCGATATCTTCATCCAGACAACTTCAGCCAGAAATCTGAGGTAGGCGGGGTATGATGTGAGGCGAACACAAATCGGCAAAGCGAGACAATCCATGAGTCAAAGGAAGCTTTATGTTGCACTGTGGAAATTGGGACTGACCCTTTGTCCCCCACAACTGTACATATTTGTTTCATAAGCATGTTTAAGTTGAATTTCCATGAGGGAATAACTCAGGGGAAACAAAAAAGGATAGTAAAAAAAAAAGAAGATATATACGTGCAAATGTAAGTTCCTGGTGTTCCATATATTAGGCTACCAAAGCAAACTATCCCAAGGCAGGCAAGTTTATGGAATATAAAAAAGCACAACAACTAAAGAGATTAAAAAGTGCTACATTTTTACATTTTCTACTCTACTTTCTGATTTTACTTATATGAGAACTACAAATTGAGTATTTGCATTTATAATTCTGCTAAGTAGTGTGCATTTATTTTAGTGTAATTATAGAAAGAACCAGTTGTAAGTGGTAACAATATGAAAGTGTAAAAGATAAAGCAAGTGATGTGGCACCGAGCTACATCTATCCAGTCTATGTTAATTACCAAGGAACATCCTTTTGTGTGTGTGTTTGTGTGTGTATCGATGAAGCACAAATACTGTATCAAATAACTGAATGGATCCCCACATCTTGATATTATAATTCTCTTTTTTAATACATGTATACTTTGATGCTTCCTGTGCTGTCAAGGTATATATTTTGGACACTGATACATGTTTTCGTATATATGCTATCAAAACATATTCAATATATTTTATACATGTGTGAATATTGTTTATACATTTGTATTTGTGTGAAACATTCTCCTCCAGGCTCATGTTTGTGATAAAGCATTTGGTGCTGACATTGTAGCTTTCACACACACACCTATGTTTTCAGAGTTGCAATCCCTGGATTGACTTACCAAGTTGATATACCCCTTGTGATGTCAATTGTCACATTTTTCTAGGGCAGATAACTAAAAGATTCCCCCTGAATGTGTTCAACTTTGTTGCGCACCCACTGCCAAAAGCCTACATCAAAGAACATCAGTTACACAACAAAAACGAGAAGAATAAGGATGATACAGGCAGCGGGAAGAGTTCTCTCTACATAAATATCTCATTGCACACTTTTAGTAGGTCATAGCTTATTGAGAGAAGTAATGTGTTTTGTTTAGGATTTTGCTCTTATCCTCGCACCTTTAGAAAGTCATTGCTTATAGGTAAGCAAGCACACATATTTCGCACATTTTGTGTGAGACAAAAAGAAAAAGCTTTAGACAGCTGAGCCCATGCTTTACTAGAAAAACGGACATAAGAATAATATTCAAATGTATCTAAATGAATCTCAGGAGTTGAGACTAAAAAGTGCTCTGTGGAGGTTATTTTCAGATTTCATACACATTGGTACATTTTAATATGATCCAGTATCATCTAAGAAAATGCATGGCACTTTTGAAGAATAAGAATTATGAGCACGATTGAGAGGGATATATTACATGCGTGTCATTTATTTTGTACAAAAGCACAGCACAGGATGCTGTCATGTTATGACAGAAGCTAAACTGAAATTCAGCAGATTGTGTGATTAAGGAAGATATTTACCACACGCAACTTGTCCAATATTATCTCAATTCCCTTTCATTCATCACCACTTCTTGGCATTCTTTTCATGGATTAAGGCCTCCTTCAGCGTTAGGGATCTTTACCATACATATATAAAGCTAATTTCTTATACAACTGTACAATGCAGCCACCATCTGCACTGGTTTTTATTACAGAAATAGCTTCGCATAACAGGCTCATGGGCCAGAGTGATAAACTATTGATTTTCACCAGTGCTGACAGACCTGATCGCTTCAGAATGTACTCAGATCTGCCAACCATTTCCAAGATATTTCCCTCCCTGTCTCATTTCCACACATCTGTCATGTCAAAGTCACACTTGCATCTCAGGAACGGTCCCAAACCGCTGCACTACAAAAGAGTTGTAATGTGTCATACACCCAATTGTCAGTATCGCCAAGGATTTGGTGTTTGATAGTGGTAGAGGTTGGGACGGTAAGGTGGAAAAAATGTCATTTCCCTTTATCAAAGTTTGATGCCTATCGATGAACGTGGTGAACATCAGTTGATTTAAAGTGAATGGCATTTTAGTTCAGAATCGTTACAGTGCAGACAGTCGTCCCTTTTTCTATCTATGAATGATGATGACTGAGTTGGTCTACATAAGAATTTTATTTATTCATCTTTTGCAGAAAGAACGGGAGTTTTCAGAAGGCCAGTCAGCTCTTGTGAGCAAGGCGTATAAGACTCTGCTGAAACCTTTGAGTCGTGGTCTGTATATGGTAAGTTTAAGTTTACTTATCTTATAAATAGTTTACTTTTTGGTAATCAGAGCTTTACCCATCTGATTGCTTGATCTTCACCACCTGACAGTCAAGATTTTGTTAAAAGGAGCAGCTGGGCTTCATAGACTCTCATCTCATGTTTTAGTTGGAGCTGAAGGGGATGCGTCTGGAAGAGGGCACTGATTCCGAGGCTGATTCAGACTTTCTAATGGAGCTGATGGATATCAATGAAGCACTTGATGAGGCACAGACTCCAGAAGATGCCAATAAGATCGGCCAAGAAACCAAAGGTAAAAAATAAAGATGCTTTAATGGATGTATGCATTAATGCAGATTATTGATAACATGGAAGTAGAAGGGAGCCAGGCCGTGTACTTTGGGTATCTATCTGATATATGAGCAGTTCAGTTTAGATCATTTTCCATAAATATTTGATAATTACCTGAATGAAACAAAATTGAAAATTCTGATAAATTTTGGTCTGAAGTGCTCTTGCTGCCCAATGCTTGGTTTGCAGTCGTCAAACACCATTATGTCCCACATAAAGTAGTACAAGGTAAATGGCTCTCATGTGGGGATGTAAAGGTGTCAAAAAACCCATTATGACTTTGTCTCAGTAAAAATATACTCACCAGCCCCAAATACAATACATACTTTATTTATATATACATCTGTTTTTACAGTTTTTTCAGCATATCAATACATAATGTGGTAAGTAGTGTGTAAAGATCCAATTTTAAAAATGTAATTATATTGGGATTACTTTATCAAATATGGTAAATGGTAAGACTGTACCAGTACTTGTATAGCGCTTTTCTATTAGACACTGCATCTCTCTACATGACTCATTTCACCCATTCACACACACACACACACACACACACACACACACACACACACATTCATTCAGCACTTATACTCATACATTGCTTTCTAAGCATTCACACACTCAATGGGCACATCGGGAGGCAATGTGAGCTACAGCCGGTGTATAAGGCATCATGAATCTATCAATGGGTTAAGTCTACCTTTAAAATTAATTTACAGAGGTGCTTGCTGCAGATCTGGCTCAGAGTTGAGGCTAGACTTCCATTTTAATGTTGGAATGAAAGGTAAGAGTGAGCAGCGTTACACTGTCTGCTGGGCGCTCTGCTCAGATCAAGCAATGAAAGCAGCATTTATGCACCTTTCCTTTTTTAATGGTAACACAGAACATGTTTGGTAACCAGTGATGAGCCAGTTTACAGTTCACCATGAGATCTGAACACTTAAGATGTTTAATCCCTGGATGCTAACACAGCTAGCACAGGATACCATCACAACTTAGACACAACTGGTATGGGCAACATTAAAAGTTCTGGCGACATTAATTCTTAGATTTATCGCTCAGGATTCATAAGCCTAAAAAGTAGTTGAGTCGGCTTTGGTGATGTGGCACTGCACGTTTATCAGAGCTTTAGTAAAAGATACTATCTCTAAAGCCTCTGCACATTGAAAAGAGCCTGTTAACAGGATTTCAGTATCTGCTCAGGATCTTCTGGATGCCTCCCAAGAGAGGTGTTTTGGACATGTCCCCTGGGGAAGAGGCCTCAGGACCCAGGCCTCACTGGAGAGATTACATCTTGATTGAATTGGGAATGCCAATGGTGGCAGAGGTGAAGCAGACGTGGTGTCTGAAGAAGAATATGGGTGATAGTAAATAAGATACCCTCCTGTAAAGATGAAAATGAATTACTTTGTTTTTAAACAAATCAAGTTGAATCACATGAAATAAAACACATTTTTTGTTTTTTTAAAATAAAAAAACAGTTCATGATTAATATTTTACCGCATGACTTTAGCTGAAAAGAAATTGATTCAATTCACATAGAACTAAAAGAACTTCAAATATATTCCTGCTGAATAAATCTTAAAACTGACTTACATGTGATGTTTAGGTATTTGTTCGGGAAATATGGTTCCTTGAACTAATAATTTCCAAGAATTGCAATTTAAATCGAATATGTACCCAAAGAAATCGTGAAAGTTCACTCTAAGGCCCCTAACAAAGAATAATTTTGCATCCTATCTCACATCCTGTCTTGTCTTCGAGCTCTCTTTAGGCAGTGAAAGTCAGTCCAATGTTGACTCTTGTTATATCTCTTGCTTTGTAACTTTCCTGGGTTTCTACTACTGCGTCGATACCCAATTTCTGGCATGGAATATGCACCATAAAGTAAAACGCAGCTGTCGTGTGAAGGGTCTTATGCCTTGAAGACGAGTCAAAAGCACAATTTGAAGGACGGAAACTTGTGTAGTGTTGGTTTGAAATGAATGGCAGCTGTGTCATACTGTGGGGAAACATGGTCATTATGACGTCACCTACTGGACTGTAAACAACCATTTTTAAGTTCTAAATTTGGCATCTGACCTGAAAACGTCTAGAGAATGGAGATGGAGATGTGGGAGGAGGTGGAGAGTGATGTCTAAGATCAGATTGGACGAATATAAGTGCCTTTAAAGCCTAGTATGTAATTCCAGATTGATCACCAGCACACTTTTCTGATTTATCACTGTCTCTTGCTAATGACTTCATCATGACTTGTTTAAAAAAAATGTATCGACTTTGCTTATCATGACAGAATTGGACCATTTTTCAATGGGAGTCGACTGGAACCAGCAGTATTTCACTTTAAGACACCTCCTCATTGACTTGAAGTCTCAGCCCCAATGGTTTATCCATCTTTTATTAACGGTCTATGTAGCAGCAATTACAAATGGAAAGAAAATTATAGAATGTCATTAAATTAGCTATAAAAGCAATCAGAGGGCTAACCATGTGTTACTGTTCTCATATGGACTAAGCTGCGTGGTTTGAACCATGTTAAAGCTTCTACCCTGGCTTTGTCTGTCTGTCATCCTTAAATCTAACATGTAGTTTTGTGAGTTGTTGAGTTTCTAGGAATAAATGGCATTATAGTACCTTTTGCCTTGCCTTGTTTTCACACGCAGAACCAGAACCTTTTTTTTTTTTTCTCCCCGGCAGAGAAACTTGCAGACTTGACGGAACAGATAGACGCTGCCCTTCGTAAAGGTATTCAGATGTCTCACCGAAACATTATCTATTACTCCCACTTGTTCCTTTTGTTTGTTTCATAATCTATGCCGAGGCTTCCCTTGAAGTCACTGAATGAGTCGTTGATTGAGCTTTCAATTGCACCCTCTTCCCCCCCCCCCTTTTCTTATCAGGAGAGCTTCTCGCTGCCAAAGCACTTCTCGCAAAAATGAAATACCATGCAAACATCGAGGAGAAAGTGAAGGAAAAACTCTCTGGATTTATGTGAGGTGTTACTTCATTTGGTATTTTATCACTTTAAGAAGCATTGTATAGTTTGCACATGTGATTGTATATCAATGCTGGGACTCTGTAATTTTATTTTTCAAGTGGTTGAATAAAGTATATTATGGTCATACACAACCCTTATTAATGATATTTTCTGATTAAAAGTGCATACATATATGGCTTTAATTGAATGCATAGATTATCTGTCTTCAAATCCACTAATTTCACGAACCTAATCAGATCTCCTTGTTCCTAATGTGTCATTAAATGAGACAGATATCAATAATTGCCTCTGATTTAAATGGTGCTCAGGGTGTTTATGTGATTATCTTGCCTATCAGTTCAGCATTTTGTCATGAGGGACACACAGAGCTTTTAGTCAGTTCCACAGCTTACCTTTAGGTGGAGACAAAGCACCTTGACAGCCATCCTGCAGAAGAGAGTTACAATTTGTACAAACAGGATATGAAACCAGACCTGAGGGAGGTCCTTAATTGAGGTAGACAAGTTCTTGAATTATTAATGGTGGCTTCATATGTAGGATTAATGCTATGATAATCAGGAGAACCCCACTGAATGAAGAATACTCCATGAGCCTAACATCTGATCTCAGGAATTTAAAAATCATAAAATGGAGGTATTGAAATGTGTGTACGTTCATGCCTGCAGCACGTCGACAGATGCATCAAAATGTAAATTCAGCTACCCTCTTGTCTGTTTCATTTTATTTGAAACTTTTTCTTTTTGACACCACTGGGGAAAATTGTCATAATCTCTAATTACATTTAAATTGAAGCTCAAATAGCATCATGAGTTTTGATCTAAGAAACGGATACACCCAGAAATAAGGGAAGAGAGCCGTAATCTGATGAGCGATCAGCTCACATATCATATGAGAAATGTATCAACCCCTTAGACTATGTTGTTGTGCCTGATGGTGTTGCATTGATACTGCAGTTCTGTGTGTAACAGCGCCCTGAAATATCCCACTGTAACTCAGCTTGACTGGTTGTTTATTAAGTCTAGAACAACAATGTCATATGTCTGAGGCTGTTGGGGATGTTTTTCTTTTACTATGGAGAATCTGTTACACTGACACACTTGGAAAGACAGTGAATTAAATAGGGTCTTTTCCTCCACAAGGAGACTAACAGACCTATTTATTATTCATGCTGTAATCGGATGGCATCTACAGTGGCTTTAAATTAATGAGAAAATGTGATGGGCAAACAATGAGGCTGATGTTTTCCACACACAACTCTTCAAATTGAGTTTGAAAGAGACAAAATGGGAAAAAACTCGCTTCAGCCGAGCTGTGAAATTGACTCGGATCGAAAAGCTTGGCAAAAGAAGTGGGTTCATGTCACTACTTTGCACTTCCTGGAATGACTTCAGCCAACATGCGGAACACATCAACAGCTGGTTGAGATGTAGAGCGGTTGCGGTGCAGTGGGTTGATTTGCAGGTTACTTACAGGTTGCTGATTGTGATGAAATCTCAGTTTGACTGAATTAGATGAGAAGATTAACCCTGCTCAACATAAAGCTGTAATCTGCTGTTCCTTAGCTTAGCTTAGCAGTCTCTAGCTGACTAAAATAGAGCTTGATCTCACAGAAATGTTCAGTAAACTAACATTACATGGCAGTTGGGAAATACACTAAGAACTCCAATAAAATTAAGTAAATTTTGTAGTTTCTTAATTAAAAGCAAGAGTTTTGACAAAGTCTAAGCATCTAAACAAAAAGAAATACAAAGCCTCACATAAAACAGCTTTCTGTGCAGAGTTTGCATGTTTTACCCATGTTTGCGTGTAGTCCGGCTTCCTCCCACAGTCCAATGACATGCTTGATAGGCATGGTCACGTGACCCCCCACATCATGCCTGGTGAAGTGGAAATGCAGAAAGCATTTGGATTTTTTGAGCTTTTTTTAATTATAGGTGTTTCCATTACCAGACTTTTATTGCAATATTTGTGTAATTCTGGGGGTAATGGAAACAGCTTATGTGAGGATTTCTTTTTTGTGATTGAAAGTTTTTATTCCTTTTCAAATTTTCAAAGAAAAAGAAAAAGAGAGCGAAAAAAACAAAAACAATTTTATAAACATATGTGCATCCACCTATACATACATACTCAATCCCACCCCACCATACACCCAACATGCCCACAAACATAGATTGTACTTCGCCTTCAACCACCTACTCCCTTACCACACACCCCAATTCAAACATACATTGATATCTCTTGTCCTGCACAAGTATAATCATAAATACTCACGTATTCACACACATACACATTTTACATACATTCTTGTATATATCCTATACACTTAAATAAATATAACATATCAAAACATAACACATATTTGCTGTATAAATAAATATGCCAAACAGCATATATTATTGTCCACTGGGTCAAATAGATTATAATAATTAAGAATCCCCCCAGCCAAGAACCTCAAAAAATAAAATAAAAAATAAATGTGAGGATTTCTGAGGAATGTTGGTTCATTCAACGTTGACCCTTTTCTAACTATACTATCCAGTCATTCAGCACACGTTTTTATCCAAAGCGACATACAGCTGAGTACACCGGTGATGCAAACACTGGAGACAAGGTGGGTGAAGCGTCTTCCCTCTACCCGATCAGCTCTACTCTACTCGTTCTTGGTGCTTGCCCATTTCTGTCGGGGAGAGGGGTTCCTGGAGCAAGGCGTCTCAAATGTCCTGTGATATCATTTGTATGGAACACAAACATAACAATGGAGGACACTGACTTACATGTGTACCTGCTGCTCAGTCTGCAGCTTTTTATGGGTTCAGTCTGAAAGGGAAAAATAATATGCTCTAAGCAGCAAAAGGAAAAGTTTGGGAACTATCAAAGGTGATAAGATACAAAATAGACCACATATGAGAGAAAGTTAATGGTTGCTAACGCTTGTTTGTATTAAGTGGCTGCGAGTTGTCGCTCTCTGGTATAGCAATATATTCATATGGTTAGGTGGGTGGGGAGCGCCATCTGGTTTGTAAATATTGGTTAGGTATGAGCATTGGAGCCAGAAACTCAAAAAAATTGATCAAACTGGCCAAGAAAACTGGGGTTTGGGGGCTGTTTTTTAAAGCCCCTGGAGCTGAGACTAAGTTACTAAGCATAGGGAAAACTGCAAACTTTCTGAAAATATACTGATTAAAAAAGAGTATGTGTTCAATCAGAGGCTTCTTCAACTGTGCTACAACAAAAAAGTAGAGCTCATTCCTGCAAAAAGCACGTCAATACAATCACTAATATAATAATAATTAATGACTATTTGTTTCTTTACACCTCAGAATTTTAATTGCCTTTCTTGGGATTGATAAAATACTCCATTGTATATGAAATAATGCTGTATTATTCTGCTGTATTAGGTGACCTTTGCCTCACTTCTTCCCACCTCTGACAGTTACTGTTAGCAGCTTCAGCTCCAGCTGGTTCTTTACACACTACAGCAAACTGAGAAACAGCTTGTCATTTTCCATGGTCTCTGCATAAAGTCTCTCACATTCTGTGGCTCCACCACACTAGGGAGTGTTAATTAGGAAGAAACAATTTTTGCAAGACCACACTGCAAAATTAGCTCGCATCAGAACTGAATAATTTCACATCTTGGTTTTGATCAATATGTGGATGAATATGCTGTACAGAGGTAAAAGAAATATCTGATTTTAACACATTTTTAGGTCTGACAAATGCCTATTACATCTTTTGATTAAAACACCTAGGACTGATGGCAACGTTATTTTCCCTGTTTTATCTGTAACCTTGCAATAGGCTTAATCAACACAGGCATCACCATGATGGAAAGATGTAGGAAAGACAAAAATTTCCCAAAAAACGATGGAATTGCCGCTTTTACAGAAGCAATCTCGTGCTCTGAACGGTCGTTCCAGCCTTGCTTCGGAAAATGAAAACTGCAGGATGATATTCCTGCATGAATACAGACAGAGCTTCAACAGATCTGTCATGTGTCACTGAAGCTTTAAACCAATCAGGGCAAAGCTGTATCATCACAAAAAGGGATTCCCAGTGAATTGCAGCCTGTTAGGGGATCAGCTACAGCGCTTGACTCAGAAAGCTGCCATCACCTTGCTCCAGCAAGGAATAAATGTCATAAGGAAAGGTGATGGTAGCTGGAGGAAGACTGACTTAATTTCAAATGAACTTGTATTGTTTCCAGTACAAACTCGATTTATGATTAATTGTTGTAGTTATACCATATTACGCTATGCCTCTATGTGCCTTTATGTTGAACGATGCAATTAGAAAAATGACTCCCTACTCTGTTTATACCATGTTTATGTATTGTTTGGCTTGTGAACAATGACTAGAAAATGACAAATATTGTCATTTTAAATGTTAAATGCTCATTCCTCGTCCTCTCACTGCTGTGTCATGGTGATTTCACCAACACTGACAACATTTCTTTGCTCATAATTGATTGACTTTCACAAGAAAATAGAAAAAAAACTCACTGCTGACTTGCAGTATGCACATGGATCCGGGATGCAGCCACAAGTCTTTTAATACAATCTGCAGGGATGCAGACCATTTCTATGTGCACTAAAGTTTCCAGTGTTACCATTCAGGAGCCTGGGCCTAGACAGACTGTAGGGACGGCAGGGGCTTGTTTTTATCATATAAGAGGCATTACTAAACTGAGCTCCATTGTATTACATCCTGAACTGGTAATAATTATTCATGCTTTTGTTTCATCATGATTAGAACTCCTTAGAACTGCTGCAACTTGTTCAAAATGCTGCTGCCAGGCTTCTGACAAAACCCTGCGAGCTGCACTGGCTTCAGGTTTATATCAGAGCGCAATTTAAGATTCCTTTACAGCTTGGAGAGCTCTTCACGGACAGGGACCAGGTTATCTGCAGCCATATCACCCTGGCAGGTCCCTGAGGTGCTGGGACCAGGGCTGCTGGTGGGGCCCCATACTAAGCTGAGAACAAAAGAAGACATTGCCTTCCGTTCAGACTCTGGAACTCTCTTCCTTTGGACTTGAGAACGGTGCTTTTAAAACCCAGTTAAAAACATATATTTCTAATTCAGCTTTTTATTAATTTTCCTATGTTTATTCATTTTAAAGTATCTTTTAATATCTATGTACCCATGGATACATTAATTTGCTTGAAATTATCTACTAAGACCCCTCTTTGGCTAAATTAACTATGTATGTGTGTAAAAGTTGAAGTCACAACGAGATTTATGCTGGTAGTGGTTCGTTAATAAAATCTAATGTTCAGTCTTTAGGACCACAGTTCATCTTTTCACAGGTATTTCCATCCTTTCATAGGTCTGCAATCGCAAACGACAAAGCTTGATTTGTATTTTAGATTTTGCATCTAAAGACATCTGATTAGTCTGTTTTTACTTGCCCCGTGAAGAATTTCACCTCCATCACCCTACAGCACGAGTAAAAGTGATTGCAGTATTAATCATCACCATATGACCTTAGCTTAAATATCATTACAAGATTAATGTGTTCTCATGACCCATGTCTTAATCATAACGTTCCTATAATCCCATTAAGGCTGGAATGTTGGTGAGCCACTCAAACTAATTTTCTACACGTAAAAGAAGCGTGAAATACATGAATTAATTAATGAAATCTCCTGTGGTTCATGATGCAAACACCTTCATGGACATTCAGTTATGGCTTCTAACAATAAGCTGTTAAATATCTAACTAACAAGGTTCAAATCCAGAGTGGATGACTAACTGGAACAAAGTTTCTTTCTCCCCACAGTCAGGCAGTAGTCGTCTGATCCTCGCCCCTCTGCTCAGCTCCTGGATGACTCAGCTGCTGAGTGTCAGTCCCAGCATCCCACAGCCACCCTCAATGAGCCTGCTCTGTGTACTTATGTCTCACCAGGTTGTAATACCATTTTAATCTACCACTATTAGGCTTTATTCCCGCCCTTCATCCGTGCTTTGATTTTGTTTGCCTCATCTCATTCCCAAGCAACATGTTTGCCTCAATGTAAAGCCCCCAAACCCAAACTTTTAAACAGTTTCCTCTATAAATGAATAGTTAAGTTCTTCTGAGTTGAGTCTTTTCATGGAGTCTTCCTCAACTCTGAGATCAAGTCATGTTTTAAACACAGCTAATGGACAGATGGGGAAACAAAAGTTGGCAGCACAACATGATTACTGCCATTTTTCCCTCCCTTTGTTTTTTTTCTTTTTTCAAAGACACCCAGTCAATCATCCATTTTCTGAAGAAACCGCTTCCATTGCTTCATTAAAACTTTGGATGTGACATCTCAAGCACTGCAGACTGATGTGTTTCTCCTTGCTGAATGTAATTATAAGTCAAATCAGAATGCTCTTTGACAATAACTGCTTTTGTTCTCGAGTATTCAGTTGTGGGGAGAATTCCCAGGGGTGCCTTGCCACGGCAGACTTTAAGCTTTTGATACAGGCCTGCTGAGCGGTTTCTGGGGGGAATCTCTGCTTTTCTAAAGCAAAGGCGTGTGCATTCAGTTCATATCTTTGTGTGGTGCTTGTTCGTGTGTTCGTGCCCATGCGGTTTTATGTGTAGGCCTATCTTCAAATCTCTGTAACTTCTGTCAATGGGTAATCTGCCCACCAAAAAGCAGCTGTCAAATAATCCCCTTATCAATTGACTTTCCAAGAACTCCTTGCCACGTGTATTTTTCTGAATGATTTCAGGTTTGATCTGTTACATTGAATCATTCAAAGGCATTTCCTGTTGCCCACATCAGAATTTACTCCATGTGAGGATTTAGCTCCGACTTTGCAAAGACAGAAAACCCAGAAAGAAAGGGAGACATGAAAGTCAAATAATCCAGCATAAACAAATATCAAATGTTTGCAGTGTTTACAACATATCCCCTGCTTTTTTAGGAGAATAATCTCCAAGGGAAAAGCAGGGTCCACTTTTAATTACACATCTGTGAAGCAGCAGGATGCAGGAGAATCTGCATGTTCAGTGGAAATAGTTCTTTTTTCTTCTTTGGCACTCAGCTGTCCTATTGAAACACCAGGAGATATTGCTTCAAAAGACTCCTTTGTGGTTCTGGAGTTTGGAAAGCCTTTGAAGGCGAACGACCGGGGGTTTTAAACGACGTGAGTGTGTGTGGAAACACAGATCAGCCGTTCACTTTAAGCTGAGTGCAAACCCCTCGCTATTCGTGCGACGGCTCTCCTCACCTTATCTCCTTTGCTGTGCTCCTGTCTCGGAGCTATCACATTGTCCTCAATGCAGATCAGTTCAGTTTGTTTCTCGTCTCATCTGAATACCAGACAGAGCTGTGCGTCACTCCTTAATCAAGCTCTGGACTTACTTGCGCGGCTCAAGTCATATAAAAGCACTTTCACTAAGCCCTACAAACTGATGAAGATACGCCTTGTGCATACCAAATTATGCTTTTTCCTTCAACTTAAACACATGCAGAGCAGTTTCAGCTAGGGCTGGGCAGATCATTCCAGGTATCAATGTTATCAATAGGTTAGTATCGGTCAGTGGCGGACTTACCATTAGGCAAAACTAGGCGGTTGCCTAAGGCCCCAAGTTCCCTGAGGGCCCCATAAAACTAATCAATAATACAGTTATTACTTATTTCCGCATATTTATTATGTTTTGAATGAAAATCGGATCGCTACAATAAAACCACAGCAGAATGCCAGTGCACTATCATTTGTGTGTGTCTCGGGGCCCCCCCTTCAGTCTACACCACATTGGATCAGTCCATCTCATCCAGGAAGACAACATAGGAAACTCTGCGGGTGCAGACAGGTGAGCCGAGGTGAGAGAGAGATGAGAAAAGAGCAAAATAGAGAAAAG
>JAVQJG010261282.1:0-36094 GCA_036024015.1 Craterocephalus amniculus
CAGCAAAAACAAGCAACCCTTTCTGTATCTTCTCTTCTTGTTCTTCCCTCACTGACTTATATATTGCTTTGGTTTTTCTCCCTAAAATTTGTTAATTTCAGAGGAGCATCATGACAGCGGGAGAAATGCTCACTCACAATGCCTCTGGCTGCAAAGAATGCTGCTACAAAGGAATTTTCTGTAACACCACAGCATTATCCTTTGAGCCTGGTTTGATGATGTGTCTGTAATTGGTGCAATTTGCTGGGGACAAATCGAATTAGCCTCTTTACTTGAAGGCTTATGAACACTGGCTGAATAAAGCTGACTTGCATTTAGACAGATTTTACAATGGTGAGCAAAAAGCAGCACCGCATCTGAAAACAAACAGCAGGTCATCCGATTAGCCGCAAAATACAGAATGCTGCAGAGAAACGTTGGAGCATCTGTTTATGTTGTTTTGCACTTATACTAATGCAGGGTCTCTACCATCAGGGAAATACTCATATCTGGTTGGTGATGCGAAATAATTCATGGCATTATTTATTTTTCAGATGTACACAGTCTGCTAATGGCCAGAGAGAATATTCACTTTAAAGTTTGTGCATTTTCTCAATTTTCTGGGGTCAGCAACAATTTCTGGACTTGCTGGTAAAAGCAAGTAAGGCAGCTTTAAGAACATTTTTCATTTCACGCTAATGTCATTGACTGATCCTTCATATTAGATAAGGAATTGCTCACAATCAAGTCAGGAGACATTTTATTTCTATTTTACTATTAATATCATATCTGTCATGTCAGGTCAGGATTGAAAGGAAATCTATTGCAGTAGTGTATTATTGCTAGTGATTGCTAGTCTATCAAAGTGAATGTAAAGTGAAAATCTTACGAAGAGTTTCATGGGTCCATTATTGTGACATGGATTAATAGTTCACTGACTTAGATTAGGAAACATGTCTCTGTATTGCCTTTATCATATCTTTGACAGGCAGAAGAAGTAAAGTGCCTTTACCAGTGTGTCAAGGGGCAGTAAATGGACTCTTTTGGCTCTTAAAGAGAACCTGCTGAGACCTGAACATGTTGCATAAAGCAAACTCCAATAGCTACCATACAGTGTCCAGAGGACAAATGGATAAAGATTGCTTTACTTTTATCTCAGACAGACAACAGGTCAGGATTGAAGCCGAAAAAAAAAACTATAAAACAATGACTCTAAGAGCTGCTACAATGGTTTATCCTATAAAGTTAAAGGTTTCTGTGCTACACGCTTGGTTGACAACACATTTTTACAGTAAAGTACAAAGATGCACAGAGTTAGAGACTTGATCAGGCCTGCCAAATAACCAAAGAATGGCCTTTTATTATTTCTACTTGGACCCTACAACTCTATGACATCTACACTCTTTTTTTATGGATAATGATGTGAGATTGTGATTGATGAATAGTCTAAAAATAGTTGCAGCAAGTATTGTTAATAAAGCCAATAATTATTTTTAAGTAAATAAAAAAATGGATAAATATAGTAATACATTTTTGTTGGAGTAGCTTCAGCTTAGGACTCATGAGACAGTTGAAATTTGTGAACTACGCGTAGCCCTAACATTAATTAAGTGATATGGACTGACAAGTTATTAAGTAATTTTCCAGCAGTACAGGGATGAACTGTCCACCAATCATCTGTTGAATATGTGCTTGGAGAATATCTACCCATCCAGGAAACATTTTTTTATCAGTTTATTGACCTATTTTGACTTTACTGGGTTACACATGTACCATCCAGTATGTTAAAGGTTAACCTATCTATTCGATTGTAGGTCAACAAAAAACCTGACAATAATAAAAAGTTACCCCACCCTTATTCCAAGTCTGGTGTTAGATACTTTTAAATCTGAGAAATGAGATTTAGAAGTGCAACTTTGTAGAATTGCTTCAGACTTGCTAAGCAGAATCTGTATTAAAACAAGCTGTATGAAAAGTTAAAATTCTACCTCTAGTGAAATAAATGCATCAGTCAATACTTTCAGGATTGAAGAATTGTCTTGACGCTGTGTTATAATCAGTAAGATGGGGAATTTAATCAGATACTGTGAACACGCTGCCTGGAAAAGAGTAGATTTCAGAGTAGATTTAAGGTATTACTGGTACTGTTGCATGAATTACTATCTGAAAAAACAGATTGAATGATATAACAGACTGGCATACAGTAAACATTGCCAAAGAAGACATAGAGCATTGCAGTTTCAGAATTGATGAAAAATCAGATTTTTACTGAAAAGAAAAAATACATAATTATAGAAAACAAAATACTTGCGCTGCAGACCTCATACTGTAGCTACTCGCGGCATGAAGCTACTGTAGTGACATGAATGACTTCATGTACCGGTTCCTCTTGTAGCTGAGCTGAAGAGGCCTCTGCCTGAAGACCCTCTACTGAACTGCACATTTTACTAGAATTAGATATGAGTGTAGATCGCTGTGCGCACTGAACCCTGTATTCATGAACCAATTCCCACACTTGTGCCTGTTTTTAACAGTGCTGCAAGAGTGCGAAAAATCACAACAATACAATAGTGGTTTTTGACATTGTACGTTGTGTACACAACATGCTATTCTATTTTATTTTATTCATATTTTTCAAGGGCATTGTATTATTAAACCTATGTGTGAACTATGCATTATCGGCTTAAAGACACAGCCTTTTCAGCTTAATTTTTTTGTGTATACACGTAATCAACTTGTTAATTTTTAAGTATTATAGCTTTTTGTTTTGTTTTTATAACAATTATATATAATTTGGGGTTTTAAAAAAAGATATGATCAGCATTTGAATTGAAATTAAATGGAAGCTCATTTGCCAATTATAGCATTCTGTTTTAATTACAATGATACTGTTTCACAAAATTTCTATATTGTAGTAGTTGTAGTATTAGAGCACCAGATGCAAGATTTTCTAATATATTCTATTCTATTCTATTCTATTCTACACCCAGGCTGCTTAGCAACAGCTCCAAATCTCGCGTTGGAGGCGGATACCTCACATTTTAACTGCGTAGGGGCATCTTGCGTTTTGAGTGTCTGAAAGGGTTAGGAGAGTCTCAACATGGCAGATGCAGATGCTATAACACCTGATGAGGAGCCTCAAGTAGAAGAATCCGCTGCGTCCGTCAAGTCCGAAACCGATGAAACATCTCAAGAAACACCTAATGGCGTGAAAACGTGTGTAACAACAACGTGGTGTTCTTTCTGTGCCGTATGTGCAACTGCTAGTTAGCTTAGCCAAAATGGAGTCTTTGGATGCTAACTATTGTTAGTAAAGGGGCCTCTTGGTTCTCTCTTAAAAACAATATCGCACATCACTTTTGTAGTTACTGTACCATATATTTATATATATTTAAAGAAATGTTATAGTGTATGTTTTAAATGGTTTAGCTAAAACCCAAAGTCTATTAGGTGCGATCTGCCGAATTATGCTAATTTGTATGAGTTGCTCACGTTAGCTCCAGCTTGTAAGAACGTAAAACCGAGTCTTTAACAAAGTTAATCTTAGTTTTATACGTGTACAGATTTTTTTAATGCATAACATAGGTTTTAATTGATTTCACGCGTTGTGCTTTTGACAGCGTGCCTGTTTTAATTCAAACCCAGTACTATTTCGTTCATTGTTTTAAGCAACGGACGTGAAGTTAGCTGTTAATGGCTCCACAATGTCGCACAATAAGCTAGTGTCAATGAATGAGTCAATGCATGCATATCGTAGCTCCATCTACAAACAGGGCAATCTATTTGCGAAACGATGCTGAATTGATTTTTTAACACGATAACTCTTAATAAATCAAATATATTGAAATTGGATGTAATTTGTAAGTAGCGTTAAAATGCTTAGTTTTTAAATTATTATTATAGGGCATTCAGAGTACTGCATCTGTATTTATTTAAAGAAATCCCCAGATATCCGAACACACTTAGCCAAACCAGGATTGTATTGTGGGCATTAATATAATAGCAAAAGCAGTAGATGACAGAAATAAAACACAAGATTTGAAAAACAAAATCCTTTTATAAAAACAATGAATTATACTGATGACAAAATTAAACCAAAATGAGTTTAATAAAAAAATATTTAAGCATTTCAATATTCATATTAATTCATATATTTGTGTGGTGACCATTTAAATAACAAAACGTTGTGCTGATTTCTGTTGTCTCCCAGTTTATTATTCATGTGATTGACAAGCTTGAATGTAGATTTATGTTGGACTCTTTTTCTGACTTGTTGTTCTGTGCTCTTTGTAGGGACAGTGAAGAAAACAAGAGCCCCAAAGAAAAGCATGATTCTAAAGAGAAATCTTCAAGCAGCAGAAGAGGAAACCGCTTTCATCCCTATAAAGACAAACATGTTGGGGAGAAGAAGAGCTCTCATCGGAACCGTGTATTCATCAGCAATATTCCGTACGACATGAAATGGCAGGCTATTAAAGATCTAATGCGCGAGAAAGGTAATGTCCCCGGTGATGGGGATGGTGTCTTACCTTCTCTCTTTCTTCTTATCTAACTAGAAGTCCTTGACCTTTTCCTTTTGGTTACCAGATGCAACATCCTGCTTCCATCATTAGTTTGTTAGTTTGTAGTTTTCTTTGGATGTTCTTTGTGCAGATTTTAAGGGGAAAAAAACAGTGTGATACACTTTTTTTCTTTAAGTTATTGGTGTTTTAATCAAATCAAATATATTTAAATATATTTTTGGATGGACACCAATTTAGTTTGGGCTGATTATGTACGTGGGGAAAAGAAAGATGAACTTAGTTACATTGTCACTTGTTCTCTGGCATTGTCAGCTCCAAATTGTAACCTCAAACTAGTAGTAGAATTGATTGTTGAATGTTTTTGTTGCATCTGCTTCAAGGTGAATCTTGACTAAAATATTGTAATGTTCTACTTCCTGAAGGGGATCTAAAGCCTTTTGATGTCAAAGGATGGTATAAAACTCTTTACTGCCATGAATGGAATCTGTTGACAAACTGATCATGTTGAAGTGTTTTGAATTTCCCAGGTTTAACGTAGCTGTGTTTCTCTCTGGCCTTGGCCTTTGGGTGTCTCAGTCACTGCCCAGCAAGGCATGGTGTTGTCTGGTGGGATGTTGGTCTGAGCTGACTGTTGATCATTAATGGGACATCTCCACCTGTAGCGGCATTGCCAAGGCCAAAGGCGACTTGAAGACTTGGTGACTTTAAATTACTTTGTTTTTTTTTGGTATTTTTCCTTTGTATGTCTCATGTAGTTGGTGAGGTTACATACGTGGAGCTCTTTAAGGATGCAGAAGGAAAGTCAAGGGTAAGTGATGTGGCCAACTTGCTGCACGAGGTTTTAAATGCCCTCAGCAGGCTCTCATTAATAATGTGCTCTTTTAGGCTCTGATCCCTTGGGTCCACTGAACTGGAGATATAATAGGTTGTGTGTAGAGCCTGATAGATGGATAATGATTGATATTCATTTGAAAGGGAGATGTCCTGTTGATTTTTGGAAAAGTAGTCTAATGAACTCATAAGTTTATTTTTTGCTTTTGTTGTTGTTATTTCAATTGGGTTTAAAAGTTTGTTTGCTTGGCCATTCTCAAAGGGAAATGCAGGTTTGTGTGATTTACCTGATTGATTGACCTTAATGTCTTTTAAAATAAATTTTTTTATATGCACCAACTTTCTCTTCAATTGAGCAAACAGTCTTGATGCTATACTTGTAATATTAAGTAAAGTATTATATTAAGTATAGTAAATGGCATCATTCTTAAGTTTAAAATTGATAAAACCTGAAAAATATTGTTAAAAAAAACAAAAGGACATTTTTTTTCATGCAAAGACAACTATGGTCCAGTTCAAAGCTTAAATGTTAAATAGGTAATAGGTGTCTTATCAACTGTTTAAAACTTATAAGTACCACAGATTATTTATTTAATGTTGATAATCTATTGTAAATATTTAATATTTTTTACATGTTGAAAAATACCAGTTATTTTTTACTGACCCTTTTCTCTTGTTTTCAATAAACCAGCAAAAATCTGCTGGCTTAAGCCAAAGGGCAAACTATTACCAACATGCAGTCTTAGAACATAGAAGTATATTGCTACATTGCATTTATGATGTCACTGTATTTTGTCTTTATATTAAACGCATTTTGTTCACTCCTTGTGCGCCGCCTGGACTCTTGTGATGCCCCGTTCCTCAGGGTTGTGGGTAAGAAACTGCTTTGCCCTTTCATATATAGAATTTTTTTTTTTATGTCACACTTTCATTGACTCCTCATGTTTGTCTCATTCAACAGTGTGGTGGAGTTCAAAGATGAAGAGTTTGTGAAGAAGGCTGTAGAAACCATGAATAAACATGACTTGAATGGAAGACCACTCAACATTAAGGAGGTGAGAATCAAGTTTTGGTTAAATAACCAGTAGAGTTAGTAGAGTAGAGTTATTTATTACTCATTTTATTTTCTAAGTAGTTTCATACAGTAATTTAGAGGAAGTACTTATTTATTTATTTATTTTTATAGTTTCTTAATGTAAGGTGTAGTTAAACCAGTGCAGTGGTGGTGCAAATGTAATAGTTTTTCATGACAGTAAATTGTCTTAATGTTAATGTTCATGCTTCTGTTAACCAAAGTAAATCCCAATTGATTGTATTTTTTATTTCTGCTGAATGTTGTGCAAATGCATCTTTTCAGTTTGTTTTTTTCTGTGAAATGTAAATTGTAGTATATCTGTTCTCCACAGCTACATATCACCAAGAACTCCCCCCAAATGTGGCTGATTCTTAATGCCTACCTTGATTGATTGTATAGAATAATAATGTTGACTTCTGATATGTTTCCTATGTAAGGACCCTGATGGGGAGCATGCTCGACGTGCACTGCAGCGCATGGGAGGAGGTCAGCAGGGAGGCCGTGGACAGGACATGGGGCCTAGTGGGATGAACCTCCCACCTTCCATTGCCAACAACCCAAACATCCCACCTGAGGTCATTCATGCACTGCAGGCTGGACGACTGGGCAACACAGTGTTTGTGGCTAATGTGAGGACATACTGATAAACTTCTTCTAAATCTAACCCATGATGTTTGATTGTGTTTATTAAAAACATTTTGTTTCTGTGTTCATTTCCTTGTTCTGCAGCTGGATTTCAAGGTGGGCTGGAAGAAGTTAAAGGAGGTGTTCAGCATAGCCGGTGTGGTGAAGCGGGCAGATATAAAGGAGGATAAAGATGGCAAGAGCCGAGGGATGGGAACAGTGACCTTTGAGCAGCCACTGGAAGCTGTACAGGCTATATGTATCCTTTTTAAGATATGAACATTAAAATAACAAATTCACTAAGAGCAATACTAAACAGTTGTATCATACATTTATATATTTCCCTGTTAATTGTTTTAAAGGGCTTTATGAATAGTTGTTTTCCTTGACTCTGGGATCAGCCATGTTCAATGGCCAGATGCTGTTTGACAGACAGATGCATGTCAAAATGGTACGTCATTGCTACTTGTTGTTCAGTTTAAGTTGTGATAAGGATGTGAAAATGATCAGTCAACATTTGTTGTGTGGCTTTGCAGGATGAAAAGTCTGTTCCTCTTGATGATTTCCGTCAAATAGACAAATCGCCTCAATTACCACGTGAGTACACCGTTATCAGCTTGTGTAGGAAGCTAATGGAGCTGAATATATCAACATTGTCAGTATTGTTACTCATGTCAGTAAAAGGGACACATTTTTTATCAAATCACATATTGAAAGAATTCAGAATAAGTCTTAGTTTTGGAAATGTAGATGCTCCATATTATATACATCACATGCACAATCAAAGAGGTAAATTGCAGTCTAGTAAACATTTTTAGGGAAGTTGTGATATAGCTAGATGTAATTAGGAATCATCAATGTTCACAGCCTGTTGTGTGATGTTTATATGAATAACAAATTATTTTTGGCTCCATTACACAGTCAAATGTATAAGGGACCTTTGATGAGAAAACCAAATGGTTTAGTTTAAAAAAAGAATCATTTTTTGGAGTTGGAAAAATAAATCTCACCAGTGTTGATGATGATCCTTTGAACCATGCCCAAAGGCTTAAAAGAAGTAATTAAGTCAGCCTGTGATATCTTAAAAGTTTAACAATTTCTTCTCTGTGCATCTGTTTCTTTATCTCTCTTTCTCTTTTACCTTAAAGGGGGTTTGGGAGGTATTGGCATGGGTCTTGGGCCAGGTGGGCAGCCTATCAGTGCAAACCGCATAAGTGGAGGTGGAGGGATGGGCTCCATGGGACCTGGAGGTCAGTCACCTGTCAAATATTGCCATGTAGTGCAGCATGTCTCTAGATGGAAAAAGATACGTAAAGACATGTGTAATCTGATCATATATAATCAACTATATACTTGGAATCTTTTTCTGGCAGGATTGGATGTTGCAGGTTTTGGTGGAGTGAACAGGCTAGGGGGTAAGATTTTTAATTCCTGTTGGATTCACCTGTGAAAAATGTTTAGTGAAGCAGTTATGATCCAACTTGGTTACACTTTACAGGAATGAGTGGTGGAAGCTTTGGCGGCATGGACACCATGGGCAGTATGGGGGGCTTTGGTGGGAGAGACTTGGCACCGGTTGGCAGAATGGGAGGTAAGAGAGTGTTTGCATTCGACCTGAGCAAAGGTTGGGGTCAGTTCGAGGTTGCTGAGCTGTAGACACAGAAATGTAGATATTTGTTAGTAGAAACTTAGGTCTAAGGATCTTTTTTATCTGTTGAGACATGTTTCGGTCAGGAATGAGTGGAATGGATCGGGACTTTAGCCACAGTGACATGCAAATGAATCGAGGATTTGGGGATTCTTTTGGAGGAATGGGTATGTGATGTTCTGACCTCAGACAACCCTGAATTCCTTTCCTATCAGATGCAGTCAAAGCAGAGATAATTATATATGAGTAAGATTGTAAATTAATTGTTTTTACTGGTTGTTATCATTTTAATGTTTCAAACTGCTCTTGTAAAACTGTCTGTTTTTATTCTGTCCTTCAGGTGGAGGTTTTGGAGGAAGCATGGGAGGCGGTGTCATGGGACATATGGGATCCGGATTAGGTAACAGATAATTATTTTGGATTTTTTTTCCTGTCTTGGAAAACAAAGACAGTTTTTTTTGTAAATTACTGGCATGACAGGATAAAAACAAAGTTCAGAATAAATAGCTGGTGCAGCAGGTTGATCACATTTATATCCAGCTGCTTGTAAATGTCTAAGGAGAAGCCTCAGCAGCAGGCTGATCTGGAAGCACATATGTTTTGTCAGTTTTATCTTAGCTGGTTGGTCCAATGAAAACACGTTTAATTATTTTTATAGAATAAACTTCATTAAAATGATTAACAGATTTTTTTGTGGTAACATTAAGGATATGTTCACACTGGCTGTTTTGCGTCGCTCTGAACAGACTGTAGTCTACTTCTACTGAGAGTGTATTCAGTACAGAAACCACCCGCACTCTTCTGCGGACCAAAGAAGCAGACTCTGGACTTCCTGAAAGCCGGGGATCTCCGTCCATTTGTGAAAGGACCTTCCACTGAACTAGACAGAAAGTTGTATTCCAACTGCAATAAGTCATCAGGAAGAAGGAAGGAAGGGATTGTTTGGATAGGAGGAAAAATAAAGCTGACACCATACACATGTGTTTGTGTTGTTCGTGATAAACTCTTTTTAAGTCCACAAGATAAAAGCATAAAGAAGAGAGACAAAAAAAGACCACAATCTGCTGGCATTAAAATATCTGCCCAATCCCTTCTTCCTGCTTTTATATGTTTTGGGGAGTAGGTATATCGTCTGGACAGCAAGCAGTGACGTTTCCAGGCAGTTTGGTCTGTTTCAGTAAAGTCCAGTTTAAACACAAAACAAAGGAAAGGGTGAATGGCCTGGTGTGAATGCAACCTTAGTTGACCGCAGACTAAATAAACCTGAGCAAACCTGCTAAAACACCCGCGCCAGATGTGAACATGAATTGTTAAACATTTGACTGTTGCAGTCTTCACTCTAGCTGCACAGTACAGGATGAAACATACTGCTTTTCTTGTAATATGCAGGGCGTGACATTCTTTCGTAGAACTGTTATTTCATCCCAGTCCTTGAATTTATGTACTTTGAGTGTCTACTATATCTTTATGAAGGGACAATCTCATGTGACAGTGGCTCTCTGTCACTGTTCACTGAATTGAATGGAATTGTGAAGTGTTTGCATTGTTTTAAAATCCCATTCATACAAATCTGTAATGCAATCCTCAGACATATAAATATGACAAATGTACCACATTTTGATAAATTACTCATTTGACCATTCACCTGTTTGTATGTGTATTGCAGGTGGGATGGGGAACATGTCCATGGACAGAATGGGCTCCAGTTTTGACCGTCTAGGCATGTCTGGAATGGACATGAACCGAAGCTTTGGTGGCTTTGGTGCGGGAGGATCAGGCCACATTGTTGGAGGAATGTCCGATAGAGGCTCTGGGTCTAAGGGAGGCTGTATGATCTTTGTGCGAAATGTAAGTATGGGTTCAATTTTTTCTAACCTAACCCTGCATTAAACCTGTCAAATGTACTGACAGATATATTTTTGTTGCAGCTGTCCTATGACCTGACATGGCAAAAGCTGAAAGAGAACTTTAGTCATTGTGGTATGTCTCTCTCTCTTCTTTGTATTAATGGCTCAGTATAAATTGTTTAACTAACAAACCATTAATTTAATTCTGACATTTCCTCATGATCGATTGATGAACTATTGGGCCAGAACTGCAGGCGTAATGTTTATCAAAATTTTTTGAAGAATTCAGCCATTGCTCTTTTCTGTCCCCTGCAGGCCAGGTAATGTATGCAGAAATCAAAATGGAGAACGGCAGGTCAAAGGGATGTGGAACAGTGAGATTTGATTCTCCAGAGAGCGCTGAGAAGGCCTGCAGGATGATGAATGGAACCAAGATCAATGGCCGTGAGGTGGACGTCCGCATTGATCGCAACGCCTAGAGCTTTTGTAGAAATTGAAATAACCCACTTTCACATTCAGCCCCCTTGCCAATGATCTTTTGTTTTGTTTTAAAAACACAATTACTTTATGTGTTCACTGTTTTGGAATTTTTTTTCTTTTTGTTTATTCATACTACATAGCTATTTTATCTTTGTTTTGTAAACCCTTTATAATTTGTCAGGCAGTTTATTTGAACAAATAAACTTTTTAATTTTTAAACGGTGGTTGTAAAGTTTCTTAGATCAAAGTCTCAAAAGTTCTTCTCGACTTAAAAGTGCTTCTTTTGCTCCAATTTCTCAATGCTGCCAAACATCTGCGTTAGTAAAGTTAGGGAAATTCTACATCAATCATGGAGACAGTGATTGAGTCTTATCAGGGTGCCTTTACAGCACTGTCAACATGAAGCCACAACTATGGTATTTGGTAAGAATGAAATGATTTCCAGTGAACATTTATACACCTAGCTATGTCTGAAGTTCAGGTTTTGTAAAGTTAGTGTTATACATGAATGAGTTATTTCAAATGAATGCATTTTTTCACAGCTTTTATGGCGTTTTCCATCTTCTCTTCCTGCTCATAAAAGTTTATCAGTAACCTTTTTTTCTGTCTTTGAAACAATTAAAACCAACCGGGCCAAACAAGTTCAGTTGACATTTATTTCTAGGCGTAAGATGAAATTCAAACTGGCAGTAATGAACATGGGCCTTTGAGATGGAAAACATTTAAGAATGTGACCGGCCTTCAGGTAAACCACAGTGGCACATAGAAGAGAGGATGATCTTTGGCAAGTGTCCACTTCTGGTTAAATCGACTGGCAGAGATCATCATCCACAGATGTGACCATGTTTTTTTTGTTTTTCTTTCCCGAAGGGATCATGCCTTTTCTACTTGACATTTAAAAGGTTGCAATGGTTTAAAATTTTTGTTTGGAGTACTAGTGTCAAAAATATGGCTTCAGTCCTGAGAAGGTCATATTTCAGTCGCTGCACAATCTTATGGGATTATTCCCAATAATCCCCAACTCGTACAAGATGGACAAAGTTGCGAAGAGGATGTATAAAGTGAGAGAAACGAGTCCCAGTTTCCAGTCCAGCTTCCATCTGTTGATGTGCACAGCAACAAAAAGGAAGACAATTGAAAGGAGGAGTGTGGCGGAAACAAAGACCAGTCCAGTGCTGTTGACCTTTACAGGGTTGTTTGTGTCCACAAAAGCAGTCTTGATGAACCAAGGCAGTCCAAGGCACAACATGTCAAAAACATTAGAGCCCACAATATTGGACATGGCCATGTCAGCTTTACCTGAGAAAATAAAATTAAAACATATTAGTTTTCTCTTTCACCTTTCAAGCTTATAATAATTTGATAGCACATCTGATATGGTAAAAGGTTCAGTCTTTATTTCTATTTCAAAAACCTTTGTGAAAACCCCCTCTATGACCGCACACTGCTGGCCAGATTGAAAACTTCCCCTGAAACTTAATTTTTGCTCTCAGTAAATGTAATCTTTTGTTGTTTCTCTCTGAAAAAAGGGACACTTTGTTTCCTTTTCCTGGAGCTTGTCTTCTGTTCATACAAGACAACCTTGCCTCTGGCCAAAGTCATCATTATAAATGACTTAAATGGTTAAATAAAGGACAGATATATACTTCAATAGTTATTGTAAAATAAAACAAAAGCATTTAAAAAAATATATATTTACTTTTACTATGATTTAAAATGCAGGTTTTCTCTTTAGTGTTATTGTTGTACTCCAGCAAAATCAGCTGTTTTTGTAAAATCACATCAGTAAATCATACCAAACTAAACTTTTTGACATATCTGTCTGTCATCCAGAGTACTTTGCCTGTGCACCGGTAGGTTAGTAATTTGCACGGCTACCACACGATAAATGGTTTACTAGCGCTAGTAAAGGTCCCCCATTACTGTTATTGATTGTGTTTGTTGGACAATGTTACCTTCTCTGGCCACCATCACACTGGCCACAGTGTCAGGTATACTGGTTCCAGCAGCAAGCAAAGTCAGTCCCATTACTGTTTCAGGTATGGCAAGAGTCTCACCTGTGGAAAGAAAATCCAAAGAGACATTTTGAAGATGGGAAAATATCTAGATATTTATATCTATTCCCATGATAATTTAAAGTTACATAGTCATTTGAGAAACCTGAAAGTATTGCTTGTACTTATTTTCTACTGAATTCACACTCCCGGCTGCATGTGATTATTTTGCATCATTATTTAGTGATTTGCGGCATTTAGTAGTAAATCCTGCAACCCGGTTACCGACTTATTCATTTGAAACTATTCAAAAGAAATCTAACGAATTCTTGTTTATGTGAGCTCTTTTTTATGACTTAAATATTCTATTCATGCTCATCTGATGACTCCCGGATAATAATGTTATTATACTTCCGTAGACCTACAAGTATCACATGATAGCTTTCCTTTACGCCTCCTCTTGGGTCAGCTTTATAGCTGTGTATTGTAGACAGAATATGTCCTCTAACCCATGCCAGGCTCCGTATGTACACCCAGTCCTCACATGATGGTGTTTCCTCAGGGGTGAAGCTGCTATAATCCTACTGTGGCTGGTTAGGCACATGGCCCACTATAACTATAATACCCCCCACCCCCAACCCCCGCCACTTTGGCTAGGACAATGGCATCTCAGGAATTAGCCAGCAGACCAACATGTGACTGTACTCTGCAAATTCGATGTTATTTTTTTCTCACAAGTTTCAAACACTTGTGATCCACAACGGCTTGCACAGGAATGGGGCTGCTCAGCACCTGACTTGTATTTCAGGAGGCGATAAACCTAACGTTTTTTACACAGGTTCATAGGAGTTAAAGAGCAGATTAAGTTCACTTAAAAGATGTTACATTTTAAAGGAGGCAAATAAAGCAGTTTTAAAGGTTTACATGTACTGGAAAGCAAAACAGAGAAATTATTTTTTTCCTCACATTGTAAATTGTAGCAGCGGCACTTGTCAAGGTCAGTCTTAAATAGTTTATTTCCGGCTTCTATCTCCTTAGGAAACCCTGCGTCCCACTTCTGGTCTTATCGACCCTTTATGCAATTTATGCAAACGTCATGCGTGTATGAGGATTAACCGTGCTGAGGCCTATGTGTACGTCCTGTCCGAGGAAATTACAGCAATTTAAGACAGTAAAATACACAAGTCCCTGGGATTGTTAATGCTCTTCACAGGCAGTTCTGAGAAGGTGGAAGTCATGTATGCAAAAATTAGGAAAATCGTCTGGTGAGCAGAGACTACTCATTCCTTGTTTACTCAGTTCAAATCAAAGTGAATAGACACAGAATATGCTTCAAGGTGATGTTCTAAGGTAAAGGAAGAAAAGCCTGGATGACTTTAGACAGAAAGTTTTATAATTCACTAGGTGAAAGGGAAAACCTCCAATAGCACATTAATTTATGGAAGAAAAAAAGAAGACGCACCAACAACGGTGACCATCCAGACCAGCACGTAGGTGAAAGCTGAAATCCAGACAGCTGACATGAAGAACGTTGTCATGAACCAGTTCTTCCAGAATCTTCTCCTGCAGTCGGGGATGGTAATGAAAAGCAGAGTGATGACGGGCAGAGACAGAACCCAGAGGATCCTTTTCAGGTCGCTCTCCGGCACGGAAAACACACTTTTATGCTCTGCTGGGACAAAAACAGACAAGATGCATTCCTCATCATCAGGGGCAAAAGTGATAGACTCCAAGTTCATGATAAAAATGAGACTTGTGAAGCTAAGAAAGCTAATCTTACCATCAGGGATCTCATTGAGGCCATGCAGGCTGAGGGACAGGTGGGAATACCCCGAGTCATCCTGGAAGATCCCGCTGTCGGTCCTGGAGCGTCCACGGATGTGCAAACTGGTGTCATCATTCCAGCCCATCAGAGGCTGCCTTTCGATCTTCTCGTCAGAGCCTGAGCCCAGACAGGTGCAGCAAGGGCTCAGCTTCCTGAGGACAAACTCACTGATGCGGAGGTCAAAGCACAGGACCACAATGTAGACGCCGTAGACCAGCAGCAGAGAGGCAGCCTCGTACCTGCAAAAGGTTGAGCACGGAAAATATACATCCAGGTCCACTTTTTATGTTTTCTGCCAAAGTCCATTAGGATATTTTGTTATCTTTGGGATATCATTGTATCATTTGTTACCACTATTGCTGCCGATCTCTTTCATACCAAAATTCAAGCTTATTTTCCTATCTCTGCAGGCTACCTTTTACTTAAGTTAGCTTACATGTTTTTTAAATTATTATTACAGACCAAATCCAGCTCTCAACTGTCAACGTAATAAATGTCTGAGTCAAGCTTGGTTTTATGATCTGTTTTCATCTTCAGACTGTCATAAGATGCAATAAACAGTTGTATTTACTGTTGTATTTTACAAGCATCCATATTATATGTCGGTGGTGTAATTCTGAAGATCATGCAACCATATAACGCTTAGTCACTGTGCAAAAAATACACACTCTCACTCACCAGTACACCTTGTTATCAGCAATTATGGCAATAACAGCAGCAACGCTGATTCCATATGCCAGGCAGTCTCTGAACAGGGGCCAACAGGTGAGACGTCCTGCCTGATAAAGGAAACAAAAATAAATGGTTTATAGCTTACAGAACACAATGTGCACGGTAATATTTCTGCTCTGACCCTGCAGAGGGGACACTTGTATGAACAAGAAGTTAGGAAATAGGTGATATTTGTCAGAATATGTGAGTATGCTGTCAACATTTACCATAGTGGCCAAGAGTCCACAAGCAGCGACGATTCCCAGCAGGTTGTATACAGCTGATCCTACGATGGTGCTGATCCCAATGTCTCCCTTTGTCACAAACACACCTGAAGCATAACAGCAACAGTATCTTAAGGGCGGGTGCAATATTATTAAAACAGAAGAGGAAACAAGTAATTAAAGTAAACTAAGCTGTGAGGGGAAAAATGTTCCCACAACAGGCCAGCCTCTCTGTCATTTCCCATGTTGTATGGAGGAAGCATTTTTCTGAGAGAGGGGTATGGTGACACTGTTGATGAAGTGTCATGTTAATCACTTGTTTCTTAAGCATAATTACCCAGAAAGGCTGTGACCAGTTCAGGTGCAGAACTCCCTGCTGCCATAAATGTTGCTCCTGCCACATCCTGAGACAGTCCCAAACCTGAGGGAGTCCCAAGAAACCAAACAAAACAAGACAAAACCAGATGAAACACAAGCCTGTTCAACATTACAAACCACAGCTTCAGAAATGACACGCAAACAATGGAGTGGTAATATGAATTACAGAGTTTTCTCGGATGTTTGATATGAAATAAAATCAATGGCGTTCTTCTATAAGTTTGTACTGGAAATCAGTACTGAATTACTTGAAATTTTAATTAATTTAATTGAGCAGAAAAGTGGAATATTTACTGTTTGTGGTCTATTATGTGGTGGTGACAGAGATTTTCATTTGACCTTATTTCTAGACTTTTGTAGCTTATACTAATAAATGATAAAATTCCAACAATTTAAAGGGGTAGGACTCCTTAAAGTCAGTTACATTCATTAAATCTTAACTTAAATCAGGTCTAAACTGTAAAATAGGCGTATGCCAGTATATGATATAACTTCTAACTGAACTTTAGTGTAGATATAACTTTTAACAGACCTTTGAAATAACTTTTAACAGAACTTTAGTGTCTGACATAACTTTTAACAGAACTATCCAAGTTTTAAAGCCACCAGCTGCATCTATCTGGATGTTTTCATCATGGATCCGTGTGGAAAAGAAGGAAGACAAATTGATTATTGGGGCAAAGGTAACAAAGAGATGACATTTAGGAGCATTTAAGGAACACTGCCTATTTCAGCAAAGAGAAACTGAAAAAGAAGTTCTTAAAGAATCCCTCTAGTAATTTGTGCATGCTGACATGGATCGAGTTTGTCATTGAACACTTATAAAATTTATTTACTTCAAATATTAAAAAGCTGCAATTAGATGTGCGTGACCATCCTGACTGCACATAACTTCTGAAATACATCAATGACCTGGTCCCACCAAAACACACCTGACACACAAATAAACATGGTATTTCATGCAACTTACGTTCGCTTATTACTTCTAGGGACGGAAGAAAGTAATCATCGCAGACTATTGCAACAGCCAAAAGCATGTAGAAAATAAGCATGAAATAAATGACGAGCCCTCCATCCTTCCTCTCCTGCACCGTGAAGAAGCCCTCAGGAAACTCAGATGCCTGTGGTGAGATGCACTCTGTTTCATTCTCTAAAACAGCAGGAAACACACACACATATACACACTTCTTAGTGGTCGTCAACAACACAATCAGTCACCCAAACAACTGACAAGTAGCCTAGGGGTAGCAGCCAATATTGGTTGAAGTTTTAACGCTGGTTACACGCTTTTTCACGGCAATATGCAAAGGAAGAAAACACTTGTCGTGGCTGGTCAGCCACAATGATTAGAGGTTATTTAGCTGGGGTTAGTTTACGCAGCTTTATATCACATCATTTGAAGGGCAATGTCTGAAACATCTGAAATCTGAAACCAATTCACTTCAATTCATAAAACTTTAATTACTTGGCAGAGTGAAAATTAAGGTTTCCATAAAGACGTTGGGAGTTTGCTGAAAAATGTGACATTCAGTAAGAAATAGATTCAGATACATCCATCTATCTACTGTTCATCCATTTCCTTTCCATTATCCAAGATTGGGTGTCTAGGGCAAGAAGTTCGATAAGGAAACCCTGGCAGCCGTTTCCTCAGCAACCCATTCCAGCTCCTCCTATGGGATGCAGAGTTGTTATTAGGCTTGAGGAAATGTATAATCCCTCCACTGTGTTCTGGGTTTGTCACGGGGTCTCCCAGTTTGACATACCTGAAAAACTTTCAAGGGACAGGCATCCAGATTTGCTTTATAAATTCCCAGAGGAGAATGTTTTGTAACAAGACTCCATTAAAGATAAAAAGAAAGGTCCATCCACCCATCCATTTTCAAAACCCACTTTATACAATTCAGTGTTGTGGGTCCCAGCTGCTATCAGGCAAGAGGCGAGGTAAATGCTTGACAGGTCACCAGTCCTGAAGTTTAATCCCATTAAAAAGCCAATACAGAGATAAATATGCACTCACACTCACGTTGAAACGGAATACTATTACCATTTACTTAAAGAGATGCAATCTATAATCTTAGCGGTGCACGGCTCTTTGAATATTTTAGTTTTCTGTACTTTATCATTTACTTTAAAATGCTACTTAGCTGCCAGAATGTACTAAAATATAAGCAGAGACAGTGTCCATGACATTGCAAGGAAATAAGGATCCCTGATGCACTTGAAGTATTTGCCTTTGGGAAGTGTTTTTTTATTTAAAGAGCATTAATGAAGAAATTATCCTAAAATTAAACACTTTGTTTGAGCCTGGTGAATACAGTAAAATGACCCTTAAACAGCTATGCCTGGATTTCAATTAGAACTGTTTGGAGAGAAAGGTATATACACGGTCTCATCCATGAAAAAATATACACTATAGTTGTCAAATGTTTGGGCACACTTTACCATTTAAATCCAATGGTAAAATGGTTCAAAACTTTTAACTGTAGTGAAGGTATCAAGAAGGCAAGTCACTCATCCTGTCTACATCTGGACAACTGAATATGTTTATTGTTATGATATTCTGAATTTTTATCTGCATTTAAGCACTTTGAGCATTTATCTGGTTGAAAGACAGAATCCCCCCCACAAAAAATCTAAATTCAAATAAGCTTTCACAAACTCCTCAGACATCTTGATATATGTTATTCTGTTCAGCTTTCACTTACTGCAGTTTTTACAATTCTAGCAGTGCTTATGAGATATTCTGGTTACTGTCTCTGTAAGAAAACTGTCAACTCCCAGGTCATCCCCCTCATGTAATCATCAGGTATAAGTAGGCTTTATGTACTGTAGTATCACATTCAGCAGTTTTCTTATTGTAGTTATTTTGTATCATTATATATTCAGATTTACTCACAACATTCACAAGACATTAAAAATAAGTATTTTAAACAAATGTATGAAATCATGATCTTATAATCTTTCCCAATCAGATAAATCCAAAGGTCAATCAAATCCTTTAATAGCTCAGCTGAAACAGAAAAATTTTTTATTTGTCAGACACGAATAAACAAACAGAAATTGGTGACACTATATGTGCTAATAATATTTCTATGGATGCCTATAATTTTGATGACATTTGTTTTTTTATTTATTCAACATTGCCAAGCAACTCTACAAAAGTCCATCTGATCAAAATTATACCTTTAATCACAAATCACTTCATTTATACGAAAAAATAAACATTAAAACATTCATCCATCATTGAAAATAGTTAGTTATGCTAATTGCAGCTGAGTAGGCTATTACTAGGCCTACATGAAGAGAAAAGTCTACCAACCAACTTCAGCCTCCCCAATTTACTTGTCAAGCATTCAGCTGAACTTGATATTTTTACTGTATTAAACTGACTTAATACTACAGACAAAGCTCTCCTGGTGCATTGTGAAAGAATCCAAAATCAACCTCTCCAAAATACACAATAAAGTAATGACACAGGCGCTTACCAAGAGCCCGGCGCACCCTCACTGAATGGATTTCCTGAGTTGATTTTGCAGTAAATGATACAACATGAACCGAGGCATACAAAAAAATGACAAATCCCAAAAAGTAAGGTATAAAATCCTTTCTCCTCTTTTTTTGGAGTGCCTCAGCTTTACCCATGCTAATGTTAAAATGTTAAATATAAATAGAGAAGTTAAAAATGTTTTGTGGGATTCATATGCCTATAAAATGTAAATAGCTTGTAGAAATATAATGTAGGCCGCAAGAGCTTGTAAGCGCCGCATCTAACACCAGACTAAGCTACAAGCTGCAAAGAGAGATTATTGGGGGGAGAAAGCATCTTTTAAGGTCTGCCGCCACCAGGAGTTGGGGGGTGGGGGATCACGAGTTGCAAAATCATTCCACTTGACTTGAACAGCCTCCAGCCTGAGGCGCACCGGGGGTGTAAGTCATCATAATCGCTCTAAACACAACGTTCTTACCACATCTTAAACAAGGGGAAATGAGTTTTTTCTTCAGTGGTTACAGATTTACTGTTAAGACCCGGAGCAGATTGATGTACTTTTATCATAATGCTTTCACTATACGGGAAATAAAACCCTTTATATTGGTATTTTGAAAAAATATGCATGAATAATTATTTTATTAGCGAATCAATGTCATATTCATTACAATAGTGCAAGTGCAACAAATACAACGAACTATGCCTATCGAACATGTGACAGAAAGGGGGATGTGTCTGAGTGATGGGGTGTCGGACTTGTTTGGACATGCCTCACGTTTCCCGCTTCCAGAGACTAGTCCCATAGTCTTTTCTAGCCACTTGGACGCTTGGGAGAAATGCACCAAATGGACTGAGTCTGCACAAACCTGCAGGACAAGCTGGTGAGTGCCTTTGCTTCTAATTTTTCAAAGGCCTCTCTGTGAAGGAATGTTGCGAAAGACATTAGTCCAGTGATTGTTTATAATCAGTTCACATACAACGCTGAGTCAATGGCGCCCCTTTGTGGTATTAACTGTGTACTTTAGCTTGAATGGTTGGTGGCTCATTCTTAAGAAAAAGAGCCTCATTTGACTATAGGCCTACTGGATGGGAAGATGCTCTGAAGCCTTGAATATTTATTGAGTTTGAATTCAAATAATCGTTCACAACAATCTTCATAATGTTGTGCCAGTCTACAGGTCGTCTGATCAAGACAGAGTATCTCCACCCTCGGATATGTTTACTAGTTTGATCCTGTTTTGGGGATGTTGGCACCTTTAGATCCACTTGGAAGGTCAGTAGACCATGCAAGGTATGCAGCATGGTAGTGTGGTGCTTAGTACTGACAGCTCACTTCAAGAAGGGGTCTTGGTTGAAGATGAGCTGGGGCTTTTCTGTGAAGTTTGCTTGTTTTCCCCAAGCCTCTCCGGTTCTTCCTTGGTCCAATGACGAGATAGATTCTCCTTAGTGTGAATGGTTCTTTGCCTCTGTGTGTTGACTCTGTGATGGACTAGTGACTGGTGACCTACTGGGAATATACCCATTCTCTCCTGTAATTGCTGCTGAGTAAGGCTTCATGTTTGTCTTTCAACCTGTCAAAACCCTGACCATTTTAGAAAAAAAGGAATGCTTAAAATACGACGTTTGCAAAGTCAATAAGAAGTTTCTCCACAACGATAAGATTAAGATGATTGTTCTTGGTGTCTAAGGATATCTAGGGACCTCAAAAAATTTATTTTCTGTTTTTTTGTCAGTGGATGGATAATACCTGACAAACAATGATTTCATGCACTCAGATACCATTGATCAACTTAAGCAGTAAAATCGTCTCCAAACATTCATGTCACACTAAAAACATTTGTTTTTATAACATTATGGTTTTGTAGTTGTACAATTGTCAAGCCTTTGGATTTGTTATCTAAAAGTTGCATCGGCCTTCACTTTGATGAAGTGTTCAGATGTTATTTTTAACCCAATTAAAAGCCCCAGAAATAAATAGTGAGCGCCAGCCCTTATGCAGGATGTGTAGTTTGAGGACTGACGCTTGACACCCTTGGTGTATGCCATAAGCCTCAAGAAGCAGCAGTTTGTTACTCTGGTCGTCTAGCGTCTCAGTTCACCAGTAGATGCCACTGTTTTTGCAAAGACTCAGGAGAAAAATATCTAAATCTAGATCTACACCATGTTAGCAGAATAATTCTAATGTAGAGAAAGAAAGCATGTGCCCTCTCATCATCATTTTATGTCACATCTGCTGGGCAGCTATTTCAGGAGTGTACGAATCACGACAACACTGTTATTATTTGAATTGTATGAATTATTTGTGAGCTGCAGCTACACAAATAATTCATGTTGTTCCTTTCATCTGTAGATTTTTTTGTGGCACTGAGTTATTTGATTTTATTTTACTCACAGGTTTCTAGTTTGTTTGTGAACCAAAGGCAGAATAGGAGCTCGGTATGTCTCGTTTGTCATTGGAAGCCTCTCTGTGCCTCTCGGCGTTTGTGCGCTTTCACTTCTGTGTAAGAAGATACAATGGAAACTTGACAAGGCCCTGTTCCATCTGAGCTGTCACTATGTTGTGTCTCCAAACAGTGGGGAGACGCTTCTCATAGTGTGTTTACCATGTGTGATTTAAAGGGCAATTATTAATGTTTATTTAGTACACCTGTGGTTTAAAAATAAAGATAACCTGTTGATGGAACAAGTTATATTCTTGTGTTGTGAGTCATCACAAGGTTGAGAGGTAAAACCTGTCAGGTTGCTTTAAAGAACAATGATCATCATCACATGGGGGGGAAAAGAGGAATGAAAGAAGTCGGGCGAGAAAAACTGGTTGAATCGCTTTGCTCATCATTACACAAGCTAGTGAGAAGCTTTTATTAGTTTCACTGTACTTCTCTGTGTTACTGATCCATGAAATTCTCCTTATCACCTGCTTATCGCACTTTTTTTTTTCCACCTCTTGGAGAACACTGTTCCTTGACTCTTGAAACAGCACAGGTCTGTGTGTTTGTGTACTTCAACTTGTTGAATAGCAGCACCCTGCCCCTGTGTGGATTGCTCAGTGTTCAAGGTTCAGGAAGATAAGGAGAGGTGAGTGGCTGACGCATACCGCGTGTTACATTACCAAAGGATCATATTACCAAAGACAGCAGGGCAGGTGAAACCAAAGCTGTACTCAGACCACTGTGACTCGAAACAAACCAGGAACTCGGGTTAACAAAGGTGTTTTTAAAGAAGCTAAAGCAGCGAGCAGAGTGCTTCCTCTTGTGTAAAGACGAGCGTTACCATGGGCAAGACGACACATCAGTCCCTGCTGCTTTTGCTGTGTTTGTCAGGACTTGTTCCGCGTTCAGCTGCCTTCGTGTTTTGGACATCCATGGTGGAAATAAGCTACACTCAGAGCAACAATGAGACTGTGGACACATATTGTGAGTGCGGTCTGTATGGTCGTAATTCTCCCCTGGACAAAGCCTCGGGCATTGTTACACTTCCTAAGGGAGATCCCAAAGGCTGCGGCCCAGATCCTGTTTACAACCGCAATTCCAGCTCCCCACCTTGGATAGCTCTGGTGAAACGGGGCAACTGCACCTTCAGCGAGAAGATCAATGCTGCAAAACGTCAGGGAGCAGCCGGTGTGGTGGTGTATAACGTGGACAGCAGCGGAAACCAAACGACCAACATGGCGCATGCAGATGCAGATGGTATTGTGGCCATCATGATCGGCAACATTAAGGGCATGGAGATCTACAGGTTGGTAAAAAACGGCACAGATGTCCAGCTGCTTATTGACGTGGGCAGACCCCACGGACCGTGGATGGACACCTACTGGCTGTACCTTCTGTCCATAGCCTTTTTCATCGTCACAGCAGCATCCATCGCCTACTTTGTGTTTATTTCTGCGAATCGTCTGTACAGCATGAGCAGAAATAAGCGCACCGAGAGGAAGCTGAAATCTGAGGCCAAGAGAGCAATCGGTCGCCTCCAAGTGCGCACACTGAAACGGGGGGATGAGGAAACCGCCTCTGACTCCCAGTTGTGCGCAGTGTGTATTGAATCCTACAGGCCGGGCGACATGGTGACGGTGCTAACCTGCGATCACATCTTCCATAAAGCCTGCATTGAGCCGTGGCTGCTGGAGAGGAGAACCTGCCCCATGTGCAAGTGTGACATCCTGAAGGCCCTCGGAGTGGAGGAGGAGACAAAAGACATGCCTGCAGATTCACCAGCAGAGGTCACCGTCATCACGGTGGCAGGAGGAGACGCCATGTATGAGGTTCCACTGAATGACCCAATGAGCCCCGACCCAGAGCAACATCAGCGTCACTATGACAACAGGGCTTTTGAGGGAGAATTGGCGCCTGCGAGGGGTTGAACTACAGCTGGAGAGGAAACAACAAAAAAGGACTTGGTTAAATTCCTTGTTTGAAGCAGATTTTTTTCTGATAGTCCTATGCATTGAACTAACAAAATGGAATCGCACTGTTATGGTTCAGTAGGACAAAAAGATCTTGTAATGAAGGCATGCTGGGATAGATTTTTTTTTTAAATCCAGGAATTAGACTAAATACCCTCTCTAATTGTCTATATATCATCAGATTATCTTGGAAAATGTCTAAATTATTGAGCTCATGAAACCAGCTTTACAGGGTTCAGATACAAACAGAGAAGTCATGAACAGACAGACGCTGGTGTCAGATTCCTGTTTTGCATCGTCAACACAGCCGATACTGGTGAAGGAGGAAGTGGAAGAAAGAATGTGATTATCTGTCTGAAACCGGGGCCAAATCTCTTTCTAGACCGTGCATAGCTTGCAGTAGCAGACTTTTACACCGCCTTTCACATTATTTGCTTCACACAGTTGATGTCTACATTAATTTCTTTTCCTTTGTGTTTTTACACTGGTGCGGGAATTTCCATTTCTCACTGGGTCTCGTTAGGCCGGATTTGTAAACACTTGCCTGTGTACACACCCTTGACTGCAAATACAGCATGACACACTTTGTACTACCGCGAGTGAATAAAATCACCTGAGGCTTTTAGAAACCATTTTCCATAAAAACATGTTGAAACGCCAGCTACTTCTGAGAAACAGAGCCATGCAGCATCAGAGTTGTAGATACTCTAAAGAAATGTTTCTTAATGTTTGGATAGGAGGAAATGATCTTTGTGTACTGCTCATTGAAATTCTATATATTAAGTTTTTTATGAACCATGAAATTCATTTTGTTCATATAAAAATGTACAAAATAATATATTTTTAGTCTTTTCATTTCTAAGCAGCGGATTTCCAAGGATTGCTTTAGAGTGAACATGTCTTCCAGGTTGTGCCTTTGAATAATTTTGAATAGAGTTTATTCAGTCTCTAATGTCTACCTCTGAAGTGTAATATGGTTGACTTTAGGAGCTTGTTAAAGATTCTCATAATTCCAGGATATAAGCATGTCCCTCAGTAAATGATGACGCTAAAAAAAATCGCCTCAGTTCTCTGTTTTCTGGTGGGCAGATGTTGATTATGGTACTTCTATAGTTTTTATTGTTGAATCATTTTCATTGCTCTTTCACAGATTCCAGGAGTCATAAATTGTACTGTAAAAAAAAATCTCTTTCTGTATTAAATCACATTGATGCTTATTAGAATGCAATAAATCCCTCAAAATGAGGCAAACTTCACAAGCTGGTGAGAGTGGTGTTTGTGTAAGCGTGTGTGTGGGAAGGGAGGATATATGAGTGTGTCTGTACAGTTGGTGTATTTTACATTACAGAGGTGTGTGCGGTTAAGTCGTCATTTTCCTCTGACTTCTGTTCTTATTCCCAAAGACTGTAGGGGAGGATAATTACCTCTGCACAGGTGGGAGCTGATACATGACACACACACATGCCATGAGCTGGAGCTGAATAATCATCATACCACATAAGCAGGTGGGCCTGTCGGAGCAGGCAGAGATATGCAGCTGTGAAGCAATGAAACAGAAATATATATATTTTTTTAACAGTACCTCAAATCTCAAAACCTATCTGACTTTTAGCCTCTTAAAAACTAAGAAATTAAAAACTTTCACAGATACTCTAATGCTATGAAACGAGTAAGCAAATTAATACAGATGTATTTTTCGAATAATAAAGGAAAAGTATAAAGTAGTTTCACAAGAAAACACCCAGCCATGGTAACTGAAATGTCGTTTATTGTGTTCTGTAGTCGTTCTGCACCATATAATGAAATCTTGCAATGGAATTTATCCTTTGTTAAAATACCTGAGCCTAACACAAAACAAGGAAGTAATTGTGGCAAGTCATATCTTTATTGCACCATTCAGCAATGATACTGGATGTTTTCCCAAAAAGTGCAGCCCTCCTTTATTTCATTGATAACATACCTCAGATAAACTGTTATTTATGTCCTTATATTTTATGTTCTGTACCTGCAGAGCTTGTCTTGCTCTGAGGATCGCAGCAGCTTTACATGCTAAATAAATGATTCATCCTTGCTCTTGTTGTCCTTTTTATAAACAAAACAACAAAAAAAAACTATTAGAAAGCTTAAATTGTCCCATAAATTAAAGAATGATTTCTCAGATATGAGATAAGATGAAAAATGTGGAGGTTTCAACAGGTCGTTTAACAGGGCAACGTCCTGCGAAAGCGTTGCAATTCAAAGCTCAGAGGTTGATGTTGGATTTTCTTTCATGGGGTTCCTCCTTCCTTTTGAGGCCAGCACATGCTGAATTTCAGACCCGATGCTGTGCTGTGAGCTCAGCACTCAAAGGTCGGATGGTTACAGTGGTATAACAGGAAGACAGAGAATCAATACAGAACTAACTGGCCGGGCAGGGAACAACTGGCAGCCACTGCGTCTCGAGGTGTGCTCCGCTCAGCGGTGGCGCTTCGCTGATTTATTGCAGTTGTTAAGGAGAAAATTGAGTCAGAAGGTTTTCATTTAATGGCATACTAGTCGGTGGCTGTACCCTAATGCCACAGTTGACCTTCAGTTTCAGATTGAAACCAAACAGTAAAAGTAACCACTATGGTGGCCTGAGAGCTTATCTTCCTTTGCACAGCGTAATCTTTATGAAAGTCTTGTGTTTCTGTGACAACATATAAACTTCACTGGAGGCATGTGACTGAATGGAAAATATTATAAATAGGGCTGTGTTTATGGTCGATTTAACAAGATGAAAATTGCTTCACGCGCCAACTTGAGGCCAGTCACCTTGAATGATCAGGGCTGTCCTGCAGCACCACCTGGTGGAGAGGTTCACCACACACTGCGAATTTAAGGGCAGTCAGCGCAGCGTGGCCTCAAACCAGTCGTATCCCTTCAGTTTTAGTCCTCGGATGCTTAACAGGAAGACACAGTGTAATAAATCCTGCCCTAATAAAACGGAGCACTTAACTTGCTGTATACTTTAATGGCCCAGCTGAGGGGTTCTGCTTGTCGTGTCATCTCTGCTCCTTTTTAATTCCTCACCGGGCCTTAAGTTTCTCTCTCACACATTCTGTCTGTCTTTCCACCCTGCAGCTTTGGCAGAGTAAGAGTATTTTTAATTAAATTACAGTGGGTTGCATCTCAGCGTCTCTTGTCCCAGACTGAGTCATTTTCCAAATGAAGGAGGGAAATTCGATTACAATAATGCAAAGAGAAACAAATGAATGCATTCAGCCACTGAGTAAACTACAACATAAAGCATTTCTCATTGGGCTGGGCAATAAATCGATTTTATCATAAATCGAATTTGCTATTAATGAGGATTTAAGTTTTTGAAAATCGAGATTTTCTTAGCCAGAAATATTTTGGAGACGTTGCTTTCCCTCACCAATACAACTGTACAACTGAAAGTTATATTTTCATTGTTTACAGTGGCAGGGCCTGCCAGCTTGTTTTACAAGTTTGTTTCACAACTTAAAATATCTGCTTTTTGAATTTAGGTCAACATCCTGAATGGGTGATTGAAATAAAAGCATGTTTTCCCATAAAAACTAATATTTGTGATCTGTTTTAAGAAAAAGACAGGAAGATTAAAGAAAATCGATTAAAATCGAAAATCGGATTTGGTTTTAAAAAATCTGAGATTTTATTTTTATCGCCCAGCCCTAATTTCTCATCTTCTTTTCTGCTTACAGAGAAAAATATCTCACTAGGTCTTCTGCTCACCGTGCAAACGTCCGTGCTCCAAAGTGTTGTGATGATGTTATTCTACGTTTATGTTCAGATTGTTGGGAAACAGTTTTTTCTCCTACAGAGAATGACCTGATTTCATAACAATAGCAGCATTGGCAGTCTATTTTGCACTTTGTGTACAATTTTTAAAGTCCCCACCACAGCAGGAGTATTCCAGGTTTGCCTCTGCTTGATGTTGTGATTCCTTCCTTGCCATTGTTGTCCCTACGGCAGATCAGATACTGCTGAGTGCACCGGAGTATACAAATCTCATCCTGTGTCATTGTTGTTACTTCCCCCTTCTCCCCCCTCTTTCCCTGTCTTTTGTCATGTTGGCTGTCTATAGCTTTTTTTCCTCCCTCCTGACAGCAAAAAGAGCAGCCATGGGAGGGTAAAGCAGAGTAGGATATGTCTGTGGAAAAACTCTTCTTCCCCACTGACTCAGTGAAAGGAAGGGTTGTCCCATGACTATGTGACTGTGTAGTAGGTGGAAAAACTGACCCTTAGTCTGTCTTTGTGTATCACTTCTCCGAATGTTGACTCATCCTTCAGCTGAAAGGCTGAATGTGGTTTGGTAGAAGTACCAGACTGATTGCAAGGATAACAAGTCTGCCATCTGCTGGAGAGATGTTATTTTAGCTATTTTTACCAGCAAATTTCTTTATTCATGGTATTATGGAGAAGTTGAATGCTTTGATTTTGATTACTAAGGATGAGTCTTGAGGCAAAAAATGGTGCAAGAAAGTTTCTGTTTTTCTAAATTTCTTTTTGTATAAAGAAGAAGTTATATAAGTCCTAGATGAAGAGAATAGGTTTTGGCAAATTGAATGACACGGATATTTTTGACTGCTTATTAAATTACATAAAAAAGATCCATCACTAGATATTCAAGCTCGTAAATAATGCGTTTAACTTGCTTTCAGTATGTTGTTATGTCCTTGAGCAGCAATGACTGTAACTAAAGTATTGACGCCTACATTTAGGCTTGGAGGGATTTTAGATCACGATCATTCAAACAGCATTTTCTACTCTGTGAATTCGGTGTGTCCTCATATGAACTCTTCACTTTCAGCCCCTCTGTAATATTTCTGTTGGAGTAAAGCCAGGACTTTGACTTGGCTATTCTAAAACATTTACTTTATTCTTCTGTAACCATCGTGTGGTTGATGAGCTTGTTTGCTTTGGGAAGCTTTGCTACACGACCCAGTTTCACCTCTGATTCAGTTCCCGTACTAATACCTTCACATTTTTTACATTAGAATTCATCTGTATCGTTCAGGAATGAATCATTTCTTATCTAAATAAGAGTTTTATTTTGGTTTTTAAATAACCACAAACATTTCTTACATTAGCTTTCTGCCTTTATACTTGGTCTTTTGGAAACTTCAGGCAATTAACAGTGTATCTTTTGGAGGGCATTGGCTCTGTCCTTAAAGTCCCGTCATGCACATCACTATTGTTCATTGGACTTGTGAGTAAACATAAGCCTGGAAGTTTGCTTTGTGAGCTCAGACTCTTACACACATATATATTGGAATGATCGTTATTCGTCAGCCAACACACTTTATCTGACTGTAGATTGATAAAAGCAACACTTTTTAGTTATGGATCTAAAACTTCATTCGGCCTAGGCGAATAATAACACGTTTCCTGAGATCATCAGTAATCCCCTTTGTTTGTGCCATGATACATTTCTGCACACATGCATTGAGAGGATCAGATTTTGGCAACGCTCACACCTGGATGTGACTGTGAATTCTGGGGGTATGTGTGCTCAACTTTTTCTCATCAAATCAATTCCCTCAGTAAATAAATGACCAAGTGGGCTTCTTTTTAAAAAAATTTACCCCTCATTAGTTTAATTGGGTTCTCTGAATCTACTTACAGAACATGTGTGAAAGTTTTTATTTTGGTTCATACAGAGAAATATGAAAAACACTATTTCTCATCTTGTAAGATTTAATGCAAATGAATGGGATTTTGGAGGTCATTATTTTTTTTGTTTTGATATTTTGTATTATTGACTATTGACTAGTTGATCAAATGCAAATAAAGCAGCAACTCTTCAGATTGTTTCATGCTGGTATTAAAAAGAAACTAAATCCTTCATATCTATTACTTTTTAGATATGAAAGGTTACTATTTGTGTCAGTATAATTGTAAAAGCATATTTCACCATCCGCCAGATCAAATTTGATTTAATCATGGGTCGCCCACTTCGGTCATCCAGCCCTGCCATCCTGCAGGTTTTAATGTTTCACTGCTGCAACAGAACTGACTCAAATCAAAGGCTGTTTAACAAGCTGGTGTAGAAGTTGACAAGTTGTTGGAAAACCTTTTCATTTAAATCAGGTGTGTTGCAGCAGGGAAACACTTTAACCTGCAGGATGGTAGATTATAAGAACAGGAGTTGGTGACCCCAGGGTTAAACCATTTCTGCTTGAACTTCCTTCTTCCTGTGTGGTATGGGGAAACATCTGAATTTCTCTTTTTCTGGTGCCGATTGCAAACATTCCCCCCATTTGTGTTATAACCCCTATCCCCTTCACAAAAGTGAAAAAGGAAAATCTCCACCTGCAGAGAAACTGCCTTAAAGGTAAAAAAAAGAAAGTAAAGAAGTCTCCATTTATGATCAGCGTTAGTCTTCACGCAAACTGATGGCTCAGCAGCGAGCTTGCACCTGTCTGGATCCGAATCTCTACTTATCATTCAGGTTCTCTCAGTGTAAATCCTCCATATGTAAATCCCATGTGGCTTTCTCATCAATAGTCTCATTTATATGTGCTTTTTGAAAATGATTTGTCAGCACTGTTTCGCCACAACTGCTCAACTGAGCTGGGTACCACACGAGCTGTCTCTCTGAACGCTGATCGCCAAAGGCAAGGATTCAAGCAAAGTTTCCTCCTCGTAGAAACTGCCACCCAGCACAGTTTAAAAACACGAATCAATGATCAGGCCACTTTTCATCAGCTCCTGCCATTTTCTGTAATTTTATTCACACACGTCATCTTACTGGAGGCTCACTTTTCAGAAATGTCAATAGTTATTGGGAAGGGGGGGGGGGGGGGTGTTTTGTGTGTGTGTATGTGTGTGTGCCCAGTCTTTCCCAGCAGTCCATCCATCCAGTCTGATTAACTCCTCGTGTGTCCTGTTGCCAGCAGCGATTAATTAATGACCCATTTGCTTAATTGCAAAGTGCCGGCAGGACAAAGAGAAAAGTAAAAAGGGTGATTACGTGGGGATTGCAAGGGTAATGTTTATCTTAGGGTTCGCAGTGAGGGAGCGAGCAGGTGAGCCCGAGCTGGCTGCAGGTTGATGCGTCCCTCCTGGCTGCATGATGGAGTGTTTTTCTGTCACAGTGTGTTTTCCGTGTGTGCCCCATCCATCGTAAGCACGAGCCTGTATGTCTGTTGTGACATTATAGAAGCTTCAGGTTCTTCTCCGTCCCTTTGTGTGTCATTGTGCTGAATGTGCTTTTCCTGAACGCTGCACACATTGTGAAAAGTCACCCTTTCGCTCCGGCCATCTGTCGCAGCCGTGCCTGGGCTTTCCTACACAGTTTGTCCACAAGCTGTGGCTGCCATTTGGTCCACCAGTAAAAAGTCACTTGAAGGTTTGTCCTAGTTTTTGCTCAGCCAGGGTCAGTGCTGGGGCACACATCGACCTGAGCCGCATTTTGGATGGATTTTGATCAAATAGAAATGAGATATTCGCTTTTATTTCTTTCCTCTTTGCTCAGTGTATTGCTGTTGTGGAGTTCATGTTTTCTTCTATACAAGATGCGGATCTAAAGAAAACATTGAAAGCTTGAAAAAACTGATCTCTAGTTTTGTTTATATAATTCAGAAAAGACTCATTAAAGTCTTGATATGGATCTTTAAAGTTAGTGAGATGAAGAATAATCATTTGATTCTTTTCTATGTAGTTTTTGAGAAGATGTTTGTGAAAGTGGGACATTTCAAAGACTGTCCCATATAATGCTTGGAGCATTATATGTTTTTTTTTTTTTGTTTTTTTAAGTAGCTTTAGTGCAGTAGAGGAGATGGTTTTACAGTTTTGACATGCGAAACCTGCTGCACATGTGACTTGTTTCATGAGCAGCAGCTGTCTTTTTCTCTTGGGATAAACATCATGAATAGATGAGAATATGAACACAAAATGATCCATTCAATAGAAATCGGTCATCATTTCTCTCTCGCTAATGGCCGAGGTGACTGTCTACGTTTGTGTTTTCCTCTCCAAGTTTCCTGCTACTTTTCTGGTTTGGTTTTCTTAAGCAGCATCTCAAAAACCTCTGTCCCAATTAATTTAGCCAATGGCTGGAAAGCTGGATGATCTTTTAGTGAATCTCAAATCTGAACAGGAAAAGTGAGTTTTTGCTTTGTTTTTGGAGAATATTCTGTGTATTCATGATATTTAAGTACATATAAAAACATTTAGAGTTTTCAAAGTTTTGGGATCAGTTTCTTTTTCATGATTGTCTTTTTTCCTGAAGCAGAGAGGTCCACTGCTTGTGCTAGCTGTTTTATGGGTGTCTGTTATGGAATATTGAACTCCAGGTTTCAGATCTCTTCCTGTAGCCCGGCTTTTGGAAAGTATCCTCCACAAACTGGCAGCATTGAAAGTTTATTTTTAGTTCATCTTTAACCTGTAGAGGTCCAGCTAGCTCAGCTTTAAGAACAGCTGGTACCAGTGCTCCTCCTCCATCTTGCTGGGACCGGACTCAAAGTGGAAGCATATTTTTAGCCTCAGGCCTGTCCATCTGCTCCATCAAGGGGATCTCTAATCTGACCATAAAACCTATGAAAACTTTTTATGCATTGCTTGGCCTGATCTAGATGTTGCATCTTGTAAATTATTTTCTGCGTTGGTCCTGTTTCAGCTATCGCTGCCAAGGCTAAGTCTTTGAAAACTGTACTTCCTTCACACCTGGACACTCCAAGCAGGTTGTGAAGTTGGGATATGTTTGCACAGGGACGATAATGGGTTTGCTGTTCAGCATTCCTGTAAAAATTGATATAAAAAGTTTGGCATCTCAGTACTACTACTGTCATTTAGCAGACACTTTTATGCAAAGCTACTTATATCTGAAAGAACAACAGAATGAAGAATTTTTTCTTGCAGTATTAATGCGCCAATAGTTTTATCATAGAATGATATAATATACTGTACAATAATATAAGATTATCACTGATTATCACAGAGGTTCACAACCTATATATACTGTACATATACATATTTTGAGGTCATTTAATGCAAGAGCAGTGTTGTTGTACTATAGATGGCAGAATGATACCTTACAAAATATTGAGGAGTCTTGTACTAACAGAAAACAGAAACAGGTGTGATACACCTTGTTCGTCTGTTTTCTAGTACATCTGTATTCCTGTCTGTATTCTGTGTCTGCCATGTGGTTCTTTTAGCAATATCAGGTTCCTCTGCATTGATATTCATCCTAAGTCACCATGCCAAGCCGGGTTATGTCCGCTGGTTTTAGTTTCTATATACAGCAGATGCTTTCACATTGAGAAACAATATAAGGAACTGGAGGGCAGAGATAATGGTGGAGAGAGCAAAAAGGAGGCATTAGTTTTGTTTATTTCCAGAGGAGAAACCATCACAGAAGGGCAATTTAGATGTAACAAGTAGTGAAAAGAGTGATGTACCAAACACAAATTAAATATTCACTGGAGAGAGCAAATCTCAGCCCAGAGCTCTGATGACAGATATGGGATCAATATACAAACTCCAGGGTTTTATAGTGCTATTTGTCACTTCTCAGTGGGTCTCAGTGAGCGGTACTGTTATGTTGAACAGAAATAAACTCTTTATCAGTACCATCACCTGCATCTATATTTCCACAGTGGAAGGACTGGTTTAATGCTTCCAAACCAGTTGTTTCCCATAAAAATTCACACAGACAAATAAGACTTTGGACGAGTGGCGTCCACTGATCCTTTATAAGAAAAACCCTGCAGATTCCTCCCTTTAAATCCCTCTTTAAAAATTCCCCACAGCTGTGGTCCAGGTTTGAAGTCAGACCAGAGTTATTCATTGTTGTTTACACACATCTAAATAACATCTTACTGGGTTTCACTGCACATCCTTATCTTGTTTATTGGAACAAAATTATCATGAAATTTCTTCCTTGTGACCCTAACATTTATATGGTGTAATATCATTTTACACACGTTAGCAATCACAGTCCGATCAGATAAGCAGTAGGAAGAAAATCGAAGTCTGAGACGAGCTCCTGGTTGCATCATCGCAGCAATGACTACTCTCTCTGTTACTCCGTTTAACGTGTCATTCTGACAAATGAAAAGGGCATCTACTGCATTGAGTTTGATTGTTTTTTATTTTTTGTTTTTTATAGGATTTATAGTCCATTTGGAGTTGTCTCACCGGCCAGTGTATTTTCTTTTGTAAGGGAGGACAAAAGGCGTTGTTGCTAGAGGAGAATAGACGTCTTTGTTGTGACTTTCCATATGTGGCGGCATGAGTTACATCCCAGCGAAGCCTTTGTCCAAGCAACGGGAGATCTGCTCTGCGGCTAAGCTGAGGCCTGAACTAAGAGGGGGAGGGACATGGAGGTAGATCTGGGAAATAGATAGCTTCAGGTAGGGTCATCTAGAACAGCATGTGATGTTACATAAAACAAAGAGGATCTTGGCCTCAGGCTGGAGGACGACTGTTACACTGATGAGATACAAAGAGGGAGTCGCTTGACAAAGTTTGTTTGTTTTCACCTCCAAACCACAGCCATGTCTCCCTGTTAAGAGTTTCTTGTGTGGTCTAGAGTGAACTGGGATTTGTGGTTTAGGTGAGGCTATGATGCATACTGGGGATTGTCATGTAATCTCTGTCAACATCTTATCAGAAATGGTTTATATGCTTTCAGTAATGCTGTTATGAGTGGTTAATTGGCCTGTAATTGTCCCTGACACAACTAGGGAAAATGTCATTTGAAATGCAAGCAGTAATTTTTCTGAAGGACGGATCACTTAGTTTCTCTATGATCCTGAAGCCAGTTTCTCTATAATCCTGAAGCCCCCACCCGGACAAATATCTATTCATGAACATCAGATTATTCACATTTAAAGCTGTGAATTTGATTCATAGTTTCTTGAGAAAATGAGAGTCCAGACAATTGTAATCTGTTGTGGTAAATATTAATATATGATAACTAAATAGGGGTGTAAATCACAAATGTTTATCTAAACAATCTTTACTACTTAAGCTGATCCTGTAAACTCATTGATCTTTGAACTGATGTCGATCACTGAATTGTAAAAGTCCAAATTAAATGAGTGGATCTTTTTCTCCTTTTTTCTATTTTTGCCTAATGATGACGGCCATGGATTAGTAAAAACTGTATCTACCATCATGACTCTCCTCAGAGATGTGGTAGAAGCAGCTTATTCGGGGTTGGTGGACATTTTTATGTTTCACAAATGCTTCTGAATGATTTTAGGAATATGAAAGAAGCTGAAATGCATTAGACAGCAGCACTGATCTATGAACACATGGGTATCTTTGACTGCATATTGATATCACCTTGATCATGGCTCACCTGGGCTATGGGTCAATCTGAAATGCCTTCTTATTACATGTGCATAAATATATGGGAACTAACAAAAAGGAAATTTTCATAACTAAAGTTTTTTTTTTCTGCAGGCTAGTTGCTCTTTTAATCATGGTTTCATGTTTCACCTTTTTCTGCAGTGGTTTAACTGCACTGAGAGCAGAACTCTCCCCACCACTAATCTTAAGGTGCTTATGTTATTTATTTTAAAGACCACATTCTGATGATTACTTCTTGCATTAATGTCGTGGATTACTTCACAAAAGCAAGCATCAAAGCACTGCAGTGGGATGTGTGGATTTCAGCTTGAAACCAAATAAAAAAGGAATGGTTTTCTTTGGAAAAAATCAGCAGTGGTTTAACGAAATACCACTGAGCAAGAAAATATTAATGGATGCACCACTTATTTAAGCCTGTCATATATACCTGCGTATCATTTTAGTTAACAAACACTGAAAAAGTACAAGGAAATGAAAGTTGTCTTTCTGATCAAATTTGTAATACTCATAAAAAGGGCTCAAAAGCTCTTATCATAAATTGCATGTATGCACTTAGGTTATTTTATTTTGACGTAAAAAGAAGGGAAACTATTAAAGACTATTAAACTGAAATAATCTTTAAAGCAAGTAGGCTTTACACGATCAGGATTTTAGGGGCCGATCACCGATCACCGATCAGAGAGTTTAAAAAAACCGATCACCGATCCGATCACTGGCCTAAATGTGGGAATCAAATGTGCCCAT
>JAVQJG010261354.1:0-14600 GCA_036024015.1 Craterocephalus amniculus
CCAGAAGAAGAGCAAACTGGAGTCCTTTTCGGTCCCGCCGCTCTCTCCACCTTGAGAATGCCATATATATATTTATATATATATATCTACTCTAATAATAATAATGATTAAGTATGATGCTTCAAGAACACTTCAACTTCAACTCAAGTAGCTTATTTCTTTGAGTACTTGTACTTTTATTTGAGTATTGGTCTCTGGTATTTTATACATATCTGGATAAATCTTATTTTACTCTTAATGTTCTACATCTCAAACACACTTCAGTAAAGAATTAAGTCAAGAGCTGAAGATGCTCTTCTTAAATATGCTGAATAGTTTGATAAATTAAACTGTAGGCATTAAAAGAAACAGTGAGTCACAATGTGTTTTCTCTGCACAGTTTTCTGCAAACAGTTTAACATTATGCACATATTCATGACTTAATGGTGCAGCCCTGTAAACAGCTCATTTATTATTCATGGGGGACATAGACTGAAGAAATACATATAAATATGTCAACTCAAATTAAATACAGATATGTAAACTTAAGGCTTCATTTAGTGCTGAGTCGCCTTGGGTTGAAGACGTGGTCAGGTCATCGTATCATTTCAGTTCAGCTTGTTTAATCCTGCTCAGAATGGAAAGTATTGACGTATCAGCTAGAAAGCGAGAAGTGTCAGCACAAGTGTTTACCAAACAGCGTCCATCAAAGATTAATGAATATGACTGAGTAAATGTTTGCCACATGCTTACAGAATTTAAGATGCACAAGACCAATTATTCCCATGTTTGCTCAGAAAGGATCACATAAAGTTGTTAGTGTTGATGGATATGTTACTGAAATAGAAAAACAAGCCAAAGAGCTGAAGTTCTCATTCAACTCTAACGTAATGACTTTAAAACAACTTTCAAAATCTTAAAACCATTTCCTTAAACTCACTCATCACATTCTTAATGTGAAGTAAATATTTTCCAAGTACCAGCCTTACATGGAGCGTTGATGTCCGCCAGTCAATGTTTAGAATCAATGAAACAGAACAAACAGAATCTCTAACACAGAGTTTAAAGTCTTCATGCTCCCACAGGCTGCAGCAGTTTCTAAATCACTTTAGGAAGCAGGAGAATCCTGCTGGGCAGGAAGCAGGAGATGCAGAGAGCTTTCCAGAAGATCACTGTGGAGGGTCGGTGCTTCCATGATGGCTGCAATGATTAAAGCTGACTGCTATGTTAGGTTGTTTCTCTGTGAAGTTTAAAACATCCCTCATCACACTGGTTTGGTTTTATGACCTGTTTCTGGCTTTTGAAGCAACGTTTGTGAGTGTTAGCAACACAAACCACAGCAGATGGCTGTCACCTTCAAACATGGGTCAGGTTTGATATTTGGTGGCAGGGGTGGAGCCAGAGGGGGAGAATTGGATTCCATATAGCAGATAAGTTAATAAACGGATGGTTAAATGATCTTATTTTGTAGTTCTGGAACTTATCTGGAGCTTTAATTTCTTGTAAAGCTACTTTGATGGGCGAAAGTGGAAATTAGAGGCATGTGCAAAGAACTTCTGGTAGATGTGTTTATGAAGGTGATCATTGCTACTTTCCACTTATCCTACTGTTGACATTGCATGTTGAACAAAGACACACCTGTGAACACGTAGAATGTGGACGTTAACAGAACAATGCTATAACGTCTACCATTAGCTGTAATAATATGCCGAGGGCTCAAGCCTGCAAGGTGAGCTGTAAAGGAGCAGAACAGAAAGGGAGGAAGAGAACCATTTTCCAGGCGCACCTAATTTTCCTTCCACATGTGAACACGTTTCTCCTTGTTTACTGTTCTGAAGATTGAATGTTTACTTGACCAGATCCATCACCAGGGCCAACAATGTGAAAATACTGATACTTGCTATGTTCATCCACTGATGCATTCATACACGCTTTCATTCAGGTTGCAGAGGCAGCGCACAGTGTCACACTTATGTCTCTGCAGTAGCAGCCTGCAGCTCCTCTCCGGGGGATCCTGAGGCATTCTCAGGTAAGACGGGGTCTCATCCTTCCTGTTAGTTGAGGATTTCTTCCTAATCAGTCTGGACTGGCTCCACAGGGAGAAGGAACATTATACAAGTGACATCTTACTCTGCAGAGTGAAAAACAACATGAAACTTTTGACTGTTGAGCCTGTAGGGATAAATGCAGAGGTATGCTGGCAACCACGATAATTTATCTGTAAACTGTGTGCAGAACCACATGATCCTTGTCCTGCTGCCCCCTGAATGAACCAGTTTGCCAAAAACATTTCTTCATTATTTTTTAACTAACAACACTGGGAACCAACATTAATGTTGATGATTCCGGCATCGACCATGATTCTCTATTTATCTGCACCTGTTGCAAGCCTGTTTCCACCTAAGATGACTGTATCTGGTTAGCACTGGCGCCTCACAGGAAGAAGGTTCCTGGTTCCAGCCTCGTCTGCGGGGGCGGTGGGAGGGTCAAACAGGAGCCTTTGTACGGAGTTACCATGTTATTCTTGTGTATGTGTGGGTTCTCTCGAGTTAAGTTAGCTTCCTCCAGGCCAAAGTACACCTGTTAGCTTAGTCTGTAAATCCAAACTCTCCTTAGAAGTGATGGTTGTTTGTCTCTCTGCTGGTCGTGTGATGCACTAGACCTGCAGGTGCACCAGGAACCTGCAGGTGTACCAGGAACGGAAGTGCGTAATGATGGATGGATGGATGGATGGATGGATGGATGGATGCGGTATCTGCATTCGACCCATGTCCAGACTTAGTAGATAATGGCCTGCTATTTTTCTAGGTGACTGAGGAGCAGTTGTATTTATTTGAATATAATGATATTAAAATGCAAAAATTTGAATTCTCTAATACAATATATAATAGTGATATGATAAATATAATGCTACAGAGTGCCCAAAAATCTGACTAAACCAATAGAATTTGAGCACAGGTAATCATGTGATACAGAGGGACTGCACTGTGGCTGTTTTTGTCTTACATGTCATCTTTTTGCCTTAAACTCTGAAGTGAAAACAAATTGCCTGTTTTATTTAATATTGAAACTGTTAAGTTCCATTTTTTTACTCGAAGTATTGAGTGATACAGCAACTCTATCCTAATGCATTTAAGACTCACACAGTGATTCACATCTTTCCATTATTCATTCCACTGTTTTATCCACCACCATGAAACAGGAGACCGGTGAGGCTGTGTTTTCAGTCACAGCTGGAAACACTTGCACATTTTATCTTCCAATTAAAAGAACACCAGGACAAAGATCATCTCATATATTTTATCTGAACAGATGGACAGAACCATGTTTACATGCTTTCTGCTGTACAAACAAGCAAGCTGCACCTTTGCAGGCTCCTCATTATCAGCTCTATGTTTGCAGTGTTTTCCTGACAGACTGCTTTGTTTTGTAGATTTTTATTCATCGCCGTTAAACCGAGCACTAATATCCCCAGTTTGCTAAATCTGAACTTAAATTTACTTTCAGTTCAACCAAAATCTACCAAAAGGATGTTAGTAGAGCCCAATCTCAAGCCTCCCCCTTTGCCCTTCCCTCCGTTTTGCACTTTCAGGAGAGACGAAGGCAGGTCTTGGGGCGCATGGAAGACTTGGATAACCCTTTCAGCCGAGCTTCGTCAGGTGCAGACTTCACAGCAAGTGGCTAGGCAGAGTTTTACGCTGTCACACAAAGCCGGCTCTAGACTTCCAGGGGTCCTATACAGAATACTGTAAGTTTTGGGGGCCCTACCCCTAACACCATGAAGTTTTTGGGAGATAGAACATCCTAAATCATTATATAAAGGGTCTTAAATCATACAGTCTAGGGATATAGTAGCTAGAAATATGAAGACAGAGAGGAACAAAACTGGGTGTAATTTATTTTTCCTATCATAGTGTGATATAAAAGAATTGAGATTATATTACCGATTATATTCCCACAAAAAGTCACTGAATCCGATAAGCCAGTAAGAACGTTCCCTTAGGAACCCCATTGGCAGAGAAAGTGTGTCACGCCAAAGCTAAAAATGAGCTGCTTTCACAAACCAAAATGACCAGGACTCGTACATATGTGCAATCAATGAGTTGTTTCTTTTTTATAGACTTACCCCTTTTACCACATAATATACCGTGTAGAAACCATTTTTCCTCGAAAGATTAAAATAATATCAGGTACATCTCCTTTAAAGATGGATATGATTTATTACAAATGAACACGGTTTATTATGCAACATTATTGCACATAAAGTGCTGTTAATTAGGCTATAAAGCCTCAGTAACATGCATCCCTCTTTAACACACACAGGGACAAAATATATAATAAGATACCATACAGACAACGTTAGAACAGTCTATTACCCTGACTAATGAGATACTGCATGATTTAGCAAATTGGCAGTAACACCAGCAGCTACTGGAGATCTGTGGAGTGTGCAACAGTGAACTTTTCAAGTATAAACTAAATACATTTTAAAACACCACAGTGTTGTGCGCTGTGCAGTTGTGAGAAATCTGTTTGTGATTTTGCCTCAAACTAATTGTCAGTGATTTTGCCTCAGCCCGATATTTTTGGGCGTCTCCCCCAGGCACTTGAGCCCCGACGCGCAGTGCATGATGCACGGTGGGTGCAGCGGCGTTGCTTTCACACAGGGAACAAACAGAAAGACTTTACGATTAGGTAGATTCCCCATGACAGTAAAACGCAGTGTTTGACCTACATGTGCATGCTTCAGAGATAAAATGTCGTAATTTGCATAAAGGTTTTAACTGATTATATTTTGGGAAAATTATATATAACTAGATATGTCAATTTCACTTCTATGGTTATAAAACTGTAAGTTGCAGCTCTTTTTTCAGTTTTTTCTCTTACCTAAGGTCATGCCTTGTAAAACAGGGAGCCCCAAGCAGACTCACATCCTAATGCGTTTCAGGTTAGACGGAGAGGTGTGTCCCAATTTGTAGGACTGGAAACACTGCACCCTTCCTCAACGCTCTGTTGAAAACATTAAGGAATTAACCGGTTTAAAATCAAGCGTCAGAGGGCTTACGTCGTCTCGTGCACCTCTTCCTGACCTGACATGCACCAGGCTGCGCGCACACACGGACAAGGAGGTATTCCCTTGTGATTGGTCAGTCTGTGATACTAGTTTCTGGATATTTGACTATTTTTAAACCGCAGACAAAAGTCACATAAAAATGAATTTGTCCAGATCTGATGACAGTCTACATGACTGATTCTGCAGCCACTTTGGACGCCAAAAAGGACTTATGTGGAATCAGACTGTGCAGTTCATCTAACAGTGGCCCATCAAGACTGATCTATTCATGGAATCAGTACATTATAAACTTGTTTGTTGAAACACTGAAAAAGCTGCACATAGTGGAGTTTATCAGCCGGTGCCAGCCTACTGATGCCTGCAGATCCGGCAAAGAAATGCCGACCTGCGCTTTTACCTACGCTGGAATATAGGTAAAAGTAAAAACCATGGAAGCAGACTGAACAAGACACTGTTAAAGGCTTGATTTTATCAGAGGAAGATGAATTTCTCACTATTGTAATCTGAAAAATAAAACTGCAGTGTTTCCCACTGAAGCGTCTCCTTTTATCCTGAGTTGGCTGTGTTCCGTTTAAAAACCTTCATTCACACTCTTCATACAGAGTCTGGACCGATGCCCGGAGTGAAGCATATAAAACTGTAAAAATGTAGAAGATATTAACCTCTCTGTGTTCAATACATGAGTTCCCAAACATCAAAGAGATCCGATAACGAAGCAAAAATTACAAACATTATTCATTATGAATTATTCAGATGATAATGAGAAGTGCTGTGTGACCACTCATGGAGCAAATCAAATTATAGAACAAATGGAGAAACAAACATGATTAGAGCACTTTGATAGCTCTAATGTGTTTTGTTTGTCACGGTGGTGTACAGATAGAAGATCAGTGATCCCTCCAGTCACACGATAGTACATCAGCAAGTCACTCAGATGAACTCATTCATCTAGCTTTTGGAGTTTGACTGTTTGAACGTCTGAAATTTCATGACCCAGTTCCCATGCAGCTTTTTCAGAGGCAGCATCAGATGAAGGCGTCGGCGGGGCAACCATGTGGTGGTTGCAGAAACATCAATGATTCGCCTCAATGTGCTCCACATCAAACACATCAGTCATATCGCCGCCAACACGGACAATGCCGCGGAAATCAATTTCCAGAATGCATATTTTATATATGTGTGTTTGTGTGTGCGTGTGTGTGTGTGTGTGTGTGTGTGTGTGTGTCTGGTCTGTGTGCGTGTGTGTGTTTGTGCATAATGACTAAGAAAAATTGTGTTTTATAACCCTGACTTTCCTCTTCCCAACAAACAAGACATCTCATGGCTTCACACCACCAGCGGCTATTTCCGCACAATAACATCACTGTTATTAACATATATGGAAAGAAGAAGCTACCCTCCCCTCCTGCCCGCTGCATGCACCCGTCTGTTTGCGAGCGTTGGTGTGTGGCTGAGTGTGTGCTTTTCCACCGTGCCCGCTGTATGCACTCAGATTCTTGTGTTCAGAGGGAATTGCTCCCTTTGATGTTCCCCGATGCAGGCAACTGCTGATACCCCTATTAGCTCGAGAGGAGCTGATGCAAGCTATGCTAGCGCTAGGCTTCAGAAAACGGGTTCATCTCAATGCAGAAGTGGAGCAGGAAAGAAATAAGCTGCATTCAAGTGCAGCCTGGGGATGTCAGCACAAAGAGAATAAACCACACACACTTTATTTAGGAAGATAAGACTCTGGAATTAACACGGTGATAATGATGATGATAAACTCGCTTTCCCGCGACACAGCTGGGGGCAGTGCTGAATCAGAGAGGGGCTGGGAGGGGGGCAGGAGCCGAGTCAGAAGAAAAAGGAAAGGAAAAGTTCAGGAAAGATAAGAGGAAGGAAGACAGACGGAGGACCTGAGGACAAGGGCAGGTTGATGTCAAGCAGCAGAAGACGGAGACAAACATCCTTACAGATTTGATTTAATGTCAATGTCATAGTCAGCGGCGGAGCAATGCTTTTAAACATGAGGTGGCCAATAACACACACACTGCTGTGATAACTTTACAATCCAGAGTGTGAATACCTTTTTCATATTAAAGGGGCACTTGTCTGATTCATCATGACGTGTAAACCGCCGTATATGTGTTACCGGAGAAGAACCAACCTCACCTTTCAGGATGGACAACTCCTGGAATGATGTATCAGGCGCTCTTAATTTCTGTCAAATCACAGTAAAATATGTGGACATTATCTCTGCGAAGGCAACCTCTCATAAGGTGTGGCATCTATCATCTAAAAATGATAGAGGTTTTAATTCAGAAAGTCTAGGTGAACTTTCCAAAATGGCTATTTAGGCAATTTAGTTAGCAGCACCTGTGCCATCTGCATTTTCTCACAGGGTCCTAAGTCCCGTGGAGATGGCTCATTAACTTTTCTTATTAGTGATAAACATGGCTGCTGTTAATGTTAAAGTTCTCACCTTGGCAAGATCTCTCACAAATCACATGAGGTTAGCTTTAGCATGCTTAGCTGGTGTGCAAATGTTGCTAGCAATGAGTTGTTTTTCCATCAGAGCTTCGCTGCACACAGCTTGCATGCTGTTTCAATGTCCGTCTGTCTGCTTTTCTTTCACATGATGACATTCTGCCTCAGTCATTTCATGAGCCAGCAGTTTTTGCTAATATTTCAGTTATAGATCAGATGTGTCTTCCTCCTTTTCACACATAAAAATTAGATCTCATCTTGTTGATTATGATTTCTTCATTGTTTTTGACCCCAGGTATTTTAAAAAACTTAACTTGTCTTGTTTTATTCAGAAAATTTGGTTGTAGCCGAAAATTAACACTTGTTGACTGAAAGCCAGTTTAAAATGATACTTTGCTACATTTCCAGCACAGGCGAGTGCTCATGATGCTCCTATACCAAAAAAATATATAGTTAAACCAAGGAGTAAATTTGCATTTATGGGCACTTCTCAGACTGAAGAGGTATTATCCGTTAACTCTGGGTATAACTTTTCTATCATGTTTGTGATTTTACAGAATAAAAAGGTTAACTTGGAGTTATGTAGAGGTGGAAGAAGCTGAGTAATGAGCTGTTATATCACCTCCGCTCCCAGTGCAGACTAAACTCTGTCTCGTCTCCTAACATTTCTTGTAGAGGCTGGGTGTGTTAATGCAGCATGACTGCAGCAGAACAACAACAAGAAATATTAAAACACATTCTTATCCATCCATCTATCCATCCATAAATCCATCTATCTATCCATCCATCCATCCATTTTCTTCCCTTTCCCCATCCCTAGGCCAGGAGGGCTGTGTAATCCTTCCAACGTATGCTGGGTCTTCCCCAGGCTCTCCTACTAGCCCGGAGTGCCCAGGAAAAACTCTGGGTGACCAAGAGGCATCCTGATGAGATGCCTGAACCTGCTCACAGACTCCTTTTGATGCAGACGAGCAGCAGCTCTACTCGCCACAGAAGCTTGAGCTCCCACCTGATCTCTCTGGCTGAGCCCTGCCATCTCCATAGCAAACTCATTTCAACCACTCGTGTCACAACCCAACTCTGACGCTCAGAGGTACATCTGAAGTGCAATCAATTTAGGACGAAAGTATGAAAGCATAAAGAAAAAAATATATAACTCTTCTAGGTTTTTATAACGATGGAACAAACGAGGAATCCCCATTTTAATAATCTTTAATAATCTTACCAAACTTTTCAACTACAAACTTGATTATTTTCTTAATCCTATGTATGTGTATATACATATATATATGTATTTATATGTATGGTTTTCCAGGCCTCTGCAGAGCTGAATGACGAGAGGCTGATAGAATTCAATCATTTAATTCAGGTGTGTTGGAGAAGGGTGCATTTTTGGGGCGGCTGTAGCTCAGGTGGATAGAGCTGCCGTCTGCCAATCAGAAGGTCGACAGTTTGATTCCCCTCCGCTACTTGTCAAAGGGTCCTTGGGCAAGACACTGAACCCTACATTGCCTCCCGAGGTGTCTATCGGGTGTGTGAATAGTTAGCTACTTAGCACCTGGTATGTCTTAATATAGGTGTCACAGCGCTTTGAGTGGTCACATGACTAGAAAAGCGATTTACCAGTACCAGTCCATTTACCGTTTGCATCTAAAAGTTCCAGTATGGTAGATCTGGAGGACCAGACTTGGGCACGCATGTTCTACCTGGACACTGCGCTGTTGGTTTGATGGCACATAATCAAGTCCGGAAAAGCCGAACTTTTCAGGTCAAACAGTTATAAAGTGAGCCTGATGGTTTTGTTAACATTCCCATATAAACTTCTGGAGTCTGAGCTGTGTTTGGTTTGGATGCATTTATTAATCAGGAAAGAGATTAATAAGTTATGCAGCCCCAGATTATAGAAGGGAATAAAAGTTCAGGATTTTTCTAATTCAAACAATCCTTTTATGTCCTTGTTTTACAAAATCTCCTTCAAATATTTTTGTTTTTGCTCATCACTGGCGAAAGCCGACCTCCCAGGGACTCCACTCCTCCTTTGTCCTTTTCTCCCAGTTATTCCCATTGATGATGTTGCACATGTATCACTAAGCTGCAGCAGAAAAAATGTGGGAAATCAGGGGTCAGAATGGTCTTCAGAAAATAAAGGGATCAAATTTGAACTTGCAACTCAGCAAGTTTATTTGTCATGATGCCTTTTGCTCAAATCAAAAATCCTCACAAGTTTACCTTCATGCAGCAATCTGCCTCAACAGGATGGGAAGTCCAGATATGCAAAGAAACACGAGGTCATGTTGACCGAGGAGGATGGTTATGTTACACTGATGTAACCTTTAGAGTGAAGCTAGTGAGCGTTGAATGTGGGGATTGTCAACACATACACAGAAGCAAACACCTTCAAGAATGAGACGAGCCATTACAAACTGGAAAAAAAAGATTAAGCCGCAAGAAAAATCGATGCAATAAAGCGAGACATAATGTCGTAGAGAAAAGGTGGGAGTGAGACGACGGCTCAGTCTTGTCTATCATTTCACAACGTGTCATGTACAACTGCCAGCGCTTGCAGTTATATAACCCCAGCAGAGATTAAAAAGGCCGGACGCCGAGCTGCTGATAAGAGGCATTATCGGCTGGAACTGCTAGAGGACTAAATGTTAAATCCAAACACCTGCACCTTCTGTGTAAAGATTAAGAGCTACTGTGGCTGACTTTAGCTTTTAAATGACATCAATTCAGCCCTATCACTGCCAGAGATAATACAAGATGCGGGTAAAATGTGTGCAGTGTCCTATTCAAAAGATCAGTTTTATGTTCCAGATAATACATTTTTACTCATAATACTTCTTTTTTTTGTCAAAACTGGTTACGTAAAGATACTAAAATGACAAAAACGGCTTATTGAATGTCACGGTACACATTTAATTCTTCCAGACATGCAGCAGTTCCTGTTTGAGAAGCAGCTCTGAAGCTACTGGCTGCCAGAAATAGTCCACAACCACACATACACAAACACACATTCTGCCCCCAGATTCAACTTTCCAGGGCTTAATGGGAAACCCGATTTCCCTGCAGCGCTAACGGCATCCCGCCCTGACCGAACTCACTCTTTCCAGTTTGGGGGTAAACAGGAAGGATCCGGTGAAGATGGAGGACATATGCAAAATATGAGATTTCTGCGGGATGCTGGAAGCTAATGAACGTAAGACGAGTTCATGAAGATTTAGGTCAGAGCTGGAATAAACTGCGTGTAGTAATTAGATATAATAATTAGATCAGACGCAGAGGAAAACAAGCTCATTTGTCGTGTAGTTTAGTCAAGCTGCTGAATTCAGTCACCTTTCCAGGACAACATGGGGTGAAATAAAAAGATATTTAAACACACGCAGCTTCTGACTTTAGATATCTTCAGTGTTCAAACTATGAATGAATGAAATCATTTCCCCGGACTCCCACTTCTGATATTACCTCAGCTTTACGGACTGGGGTCGGGACCCACATGGGGGTCATGAGATTTCTTCAGGGGGTCACTAGATTATCAAAAAATGTGTTTTTTTTATCATGGCTGTCAAAATGAAACTATGAATGCAGAGATAAATTTAAGATTTGCTAAATTTTTCATATATTAATGCATAAATCACATGAATCCTCCTTATTTATGAAGACTGACAGTTTTCCTTATATTTAGAGGATCCTGCAGGCTGACTGATCTGATAATCATTGCTGTCGCAGAAGATGGGGTCGCAACCACAAATGCATGTTACCAGAAGGTTCGGGAACCCTTGCCTTAGATCAGGGGGAAGCAGTTTCTGGTGGAGGCAATGTGATGGTGGTGGTGGACGAGTGGGGATCCAACACCCCCCAGTCTGGGACTGAACTCTGCCCTCCATGATGACAATGTTGGCCCCTACAGAACAGCTTTATCTGAAATCAACTCCAGATGATGGACGACCTGCCTGCAGACATCACTGGAGGGAGGGGGGGGGGTGGGTCACTGGCCGTCCCTGAGCCACACAGCAACAGCATCATTCATCAGAGTAACAGCCATTTTTATACAAAATGTCCAGACGTATTGGTTTAAAATACAGATTTACCCAGAACTTAATAAAAAATAAACTTCCACTTCTATGGGTTCTGACCGTAGGGGCAGAAGCCTGCAGGAAGCCCAGACCACAAATATTAATCTCCCACATAAACACCAAAGGTTTTACTTATTTCATTTAACTCATTATCAAGTAATGAACTAAATTATTCATTGAAGTACCACGTAGTGACTTGAAATCATAAAATACAATGATGCCTGTCTGATTATAGTCCTGGATTATTACTCTGGTTCAGACAAAGGATGCAGATGCACATATTGAAAATCATATTCTGCCATTTTCAGGAAGGTAAATCTTCTAATTTCCTATAAAAAAGAGGAAGAAGAAGTAAACATCCAGAGAAGAGAAGCTTGAGCAGAGAGGGGAAATGTGCTGGTGTCAGCATTTCATATGACATGAGAGCAGGCTTGCATGCTGGTGTGCAGGGGCATGAATGTATGCATGTATATCAGCATGTCTCTGTAAACGTGTGTGTGTGTGATAGAGTGTTTGCATGTTAGTCTTTAGCATGACAGCGTGTGCAATGCCCCAGTTTTAACACAGATTTTGCAGATGCTTCATGTTGGCAGCTTGTGACAGCACCCCTGCTGCTCTCTAAGAATGGAGTAAAGGTGAAGCAACACACCAACGGGAGCTCACAGCACACACACAGCACACACACAACACAGAGGTGGGATGGTGAAACACAGCATCTATAACCTCAAATACAGCAAACAAAAAAGGATCACCAGTGTGTAAAATGAGGGGCAGAGACTTTCTGATCCATCAGACTGAATTCTTTTTATCTGAAAAGAAAAACAACTGATTCATCAAGATGATTTATTATCGGTGTAGAGCCAAGCAGTGGCATGCAGCCTGTGAAGTCCTTCAGCCTTCTCATGTACTCATGGAGTTGGAGTTGCATGTAGACACAAACCAGTTTTACTGAGTGAAATAACCATAAATATCTGTGAAAGATATGAGAATACTTTACAGTTTTTTACAATTGCTTAAACACAATTTTGAAAACCGGGCTCGGAATTTCAAAACACTACACACATTTAGCACAATATGGAAAACATTTATTAAAACCATACTATGTTACCATATGAGAGATACACACATTTCATAAGGCTTAGTTCTGTTTGAACCAGTTACACACTGCTGTGTTAAACTGAAAACACTTTTGTCAGTTGTACCTCTGGACCTCTGAGTGAATAGATTATTGTAAGTGAAGTACGCAGAGAAAGTGCAAGTATACAACATAGTAAATTCAAACACATCACAAGATCAATGTAGCAGACTTTTGAAAAGTCTGATGTGATCAACTAGTGTTGCCCGAATCTCATTAGACAAATTTGGTCCTCTTCTTCTTTGATGGTGTTATTCCCCTGCTTCAGGTCTTCCTCTTCCTCAACCTCTGCCTCTACCTCCTGCTCGTCCTCCACGGATTCCCCCTCTTATCCTCACTCATCTTCCTCTGGCTGCTTCCATTATGGTGGAAAGCAGGTGAACTTACCTGTTGCATTTTTATCGTGCTTGAACCTGATTGGTGTGTCTACAATAAAGTAATCATGTGTTCGCACACCTGATGTGGGTGTTTAACCAAATGGCTCATGGGTGTGGTGATTCGTCCATCATGCTTTGGAATTGCAAGGAAGTAACATCATGATATATGTCTGTGTCTAATGTATACAAGTGTGTTTAGTGTTTTTCAAATGACTGTGTGTATTGTTCTGCAAAAAGTGTGAGGCTGACTTTGTATTTATAGTGGTGAAAATCTGGTCCAGTGTTTTGCTCCTTGAGTGTAAGGTATTGATAATTATGTGATTCTTTTGTTTTTAGTGTTTATGCAATCATAAAAAACTGTAAGTGACATATGTACATCTGTGTGTTTTCATTAGTACGAAGAATCCTGAAGAACACCAAGATTGTAGTACAGCTTAGACGGTTCTGATGTGATCATAAATTACCATTATCTTTACCATCTATGATGACTTGACTACAACTATTTTCCGACTGGTCGGTCATATTTGTTGTGAAGAACAGAACAAAACAACTTCATCTTTTTGGTTTATTCTGTTTACATCAGAATAAAACAGATCCAGTGATCTTGGTTTGATTGGATTTCTGTTGGAACTTTTACCAAGTTCTTCCACGTCTGACAGCGAAGTATTTGTCCTGGCTAACATCCTTCATGAGCATTCTGTTAACCCACAATGCCCTTTGCTTCTTTGATCCACATCGGAGTTTGTTCATCCATGCCTCCTCAACCGGAAATTCTGAGGAAAAGAAGCAGAAGTACTTCCACATGCTAGCTTTGATGCAGAGGGTGCCAGGCAAATTTCATGCTCAGCCATAGTGTCTGTTTGCGCTCCGTCTGGGTGCTTTCACAATTCCTTGATCCACCTTTTGGACTCCTCAGTATTGCGCTACATAAAATGCATCAAATAAGTTATTTAAAATTTACACATCAATTCTGAATTAATTGTGATTTTAATTTCCAGCTTTTCAATTAAAAATCTGATTTTGTCTTAAAACCCCAGCAATGCCAACGGCAGGTGGATGTCGCAGGTATATAGCTGCTATCACAAAAAAGTGGATGACACAAACAGAACCAGCTATTCAAGACTGGGCCCATATAATATATAATAACAAAATGGAAAACATAACATTGACAGGGAATTTAAAAATGGACCTTTCTAGGACAGTGTGTAACTTTTGACCCAACTTTCAGCCTAATGTGAGTAATACTGGATGATTTCTGGGGTCAGTATCTAGTTTTTGAGGAGTGTTGGCACTCTGAGGGAGCTGCCCTCTTCCGAAACCAGAGATTGTAACTTTGCAGGAGTGGATCAATCAATCAATGAAAACTTTATTTTTAAAGTGCCTTTCAAACAAAGATGCGACTCAAAGTGCTTTACAGTTAAAACGTTTCCACCCATCCAACCCACCCCCCAATCCACAATTCACCCACCAACATTTGCCATATCCCGCACCCC
>JAVQJG010261363.1:0-17518 GCA_036024015.1 Craterocephalus amniculus
TCTACTGTTTTACAAATAATTTAGGTTATTTCCCTTTACCAGTGAAATGATTTGCCAACAGTTGTCGATGTGATTATTCAATCTCCATTTACAACAGCAGTCACAAACGTCAGCAGAGCCGTTTTTTTCTAATCACACAAATATAGGAATATGTTATTCAGAAACAAACGGAATATAATACGGCTTGGTATCGTTTTAATTTGTATTTCCTTTCATGGGGGGTTGCCTTGCTCCAGCAGCGTTTAAAACAAATCCCCTTTACTGCCGCTTTCATAGTGGCAGCGGTTAGTTTCATGAGTGTGTGGGATCTGTTCAATGCGTCTGGCCCATAGACTGTAAAAAGGTCTGGCCTGGACTGAGGCGGTGTAAGGTGAGACTAATGTAAAGATACTTTAGCATTTCTGTCACCATGGCTTATATTATTAAACATAAAATTAAATGTAAACTGTTGCATGTTAGCAGTTAACTACTAGACTAACTACAGGCAAAGTGAGTAGACACGAAATTCACGTTACCATTCAGAGACTGAGTAAAACATTAATTTGAGGATGACTTCATGGGGATTGTGTATGTAGAATATCAGGTTATGGCACCTTTAAAAAAGCCTCCCGCCCAGAGAGCATAGCAATCTGAAACCCGGAGAGGACATTCCACCATTTCCCAGCGGAAGATCATGGTCTCGGATTTGGAGTACTGATCCTCAACTCAACGACTTCACACTCGGCTGTGAATCAATCCAGTGAGAGCTGGAGATCGTGGCCTGATGAAACCAACAGGACCACATCATCTGCAAAGAGCAGAGACCCTATCATGAGGCTACCAAACTGACTTTTGAGTTTAAAAACAAGAAGCAGGCATGTAATAGGCCTAGTGGAGTATTCTAGCCATTTCCTGAAACTCTCAAAAACTAGAGAATAAACTGTTTGTTAAACATGATTAAAATAAGGCTGGGACGACGCGTCGACGTAATCGACGTCATCGATTACGAAAATACGTTGACGCAAATTTTGCGCGTCGTGAATGACGTCATATCAAAGATGGCGGCATCCGAAGGAAACCCGGTCGCTACTAAAGTAACAAAAACATACAAAAAAAGTTGTCTAAGTCTTCCAAAGTCTGGGGATATTTATCACAGTTTCTATACTGTCAGCACCACGGCCTTAATAATGATAATTATATCGTTTGCAGCGTCCTGTAGAGCAGCAGCAACCGTTAGTAGCTAACGTTTAGCTGCTTAGCTAAATAGCTAACGGTTGCTAAATAGCTAGCGGTTGCTAATTAGCGAACGGTTGCTGCCCACGGGGCTCCTGGTGTGAGATGATGCCCTGCTGAGGACACAAATTAACCCTGGAGCAGCTGAGATGCAGCACACACTGACCTCATATGAATTGACCATAAGTTTAAAGATGTCATGAACTTCATAAATGAAGGTGAAACATTTTTAGGTGGATTCAGTAACACGGTTACTCATCAAACCACCTATATTGCCAAAATAAGCATATTATAATGAAATTAAGATACATTCCGGCATTTTATATGGAAGGAATATCTGAAATATTATTGTCTGCTATATTATTTCTATTTTATTATTAATATATGTTATTTTCTAATAATATTTAGATTATTTTAAAATTTCTTGTTAATTTCATAGATTTCTTGTACTGCATTTTTTTGTTGAAAATAACCGATAGACTAATCGATTAATCGAAAATATAATCGATAGATTAAATCGAAGAAAAAATAATCGTTAGGGACAGCTCTAGATTAAAATCCTCTTGGTTACATCGAGTTGCTACTAACAATTGTTTTTAAAAAATAAAACAGATCATTGTAGCCTGTATTAGCTAGAGCAGCTAATTTACTTTATTGCTTAGTTTTACAAATCAGAATTTTCATAATTCAGTGTTTTACCTTTCCTTTGTGATTTTCAATTTTATGCCAGGGCTTCCGTGTCTTACCATGTGTAAAATAAAAAATCTGAAATAGGGCTTCATGATAATAAGAAAGCGCAATATCATTCTCAAGGGTTGCAATGACAATATGGTTTGCAATATATAAATAAATATTTCACCAAATGGTGTTGAGCTCATGTGTATTTACCAGAACAGCATTGTATTTCTGCCCCTGTGAATTCTTGTTGTAGTACATGTGGCAGGCCTTCCCCAAACTGTCTTGCAACTATTTTTTTTTTTTTTTGTGCAAAAAAACACAGTGTCATCTGGGGGACTTCACTCTGAGTATGATTTGGCATAAAAGCCTGATCTAAATAGCCTGGGTTTGGTATGGAACATTATATCCCCCTGTCTTTGCCATCCGTATCTTACAATCTCTAGAGTTCATTTAGCTTTTTCTCACCATTTAAAAAAAAAGTTTTTCAAATTCTCTTTATTCGGTTTTGCAAAAGAGGCTAACCTTTTGTCATCCAGAGTAAAACACTGTTTCGCTTTTGCCTTTCACAAATAAAATATTTTTTTCACAGGTTTTCTTCCAAGTTTTCTGAAACCAAATATATTTGGAAAATAATATAATTTTCTCAGGCACAATACAGTTCATTTTGACAGTTGTGTGATATTTGACTCAGACCTTATTCCTCTAAAAAAATTTAAAAAGTACATGTCACAAAGAGCAGAGTTGACAGTAGTGTCTATTGTCTTGTGTCCATTAGCTCTGCTTGGCCCAGCAGGGTTTAACAATAGATATAGTTTGGTCTGAAGCTCTTTTAAAAAGCTTCCCACCCAGAAAACATAGTAATCGGAAAATAACCAGCACATTTTACGCTCATGAACAACATTTAGTTTTAGAAATCACAACAATAAAGCAAATGGGACTTGAAAGTTTAATTTATTTTGTAAATTAAAAATGCATTTACTAGTGCGAGCTAATAAAGCTAAGCCTTCCTCCGACTAGTTTCCATTATATCCATGTAAAGTCAACATTAAATTGATAACCATTAATTCTCCAGATTGTGGCTTTCAGCCTGCTTCTGGCAGGTCTGCCACTGAATTGTGAAACATGGCTGGCTAAGCCTGGGTCCTGCCATGTTTGGGTCTGGATCTAAGGACAGAGGAGAAGCTGGATCAGGCCCAGGCATGGACAACAGCTAAAGCCCAGCCAGTAGACACAAGCCATAAGAATCCTCTGGCTGAAGCCGAACCTGTCACAGAGGAGGCTCACAGTGTTGTAGAGCAGGAAATGTCACGACTCTTTCCTTTCAAGGTTGTGGCCAGTAGTTTAAAAAATACATTTACAAATGACATATCTACATTTTAAAAAAAGCCACCACTGCTCTGCCTAGCAATATTTTATCAGCCTTTTTTTTTTCTTGTTTTATTCCTGCCTGCCTCTCTTCATATCCCACTCCCTCTTGCTGTTTGTCTCCCATCCTTCCTGCCACTACCCACTGACAGACAACATCCAGCCTTCATTTACGCCCGCGGACTCTCTGACGAACCACGTGGCATGACGATGTTTGTTGTCAAATGCTACAAATCAGACTGACTCCGAGGGGACCCGAGGTGAACTGACATGGTTGCAGCCGTGACGGCCGTCAGCCAATAAGGCTCTATTGATTCAAATGAATCGCACTGCATCTGAAGGGGATTTATCAATGTGTCAATTGCCCCCTAGCCGGCCACAAATCACCGGCGCTGGCCAGACCTGGGGGATTTGCAGCACAGCATAGGGAGGATTCTCAATAAATAGCAACGGAGCGGAGGGTTAAGTCCTTGCATGAAGAAATATCTGTATAGGATGGGTATGGAGAGGGAGTTTCATGAAAACGATACCCTTGAGTGTGCATACGGAGCCTGTCTGGTGACATAGACAAAAAATAATCATAACTCGTGTCCACAAGATACTAACGCATGGCCACGAAATAATTAACTATCTCATTCCCACGTTTTGACTCATGGTTTCGTCGCGTGGCAAAAACTTAGTAATAAGTCACTATTCTTTTCTGTGGATGTCTCCAGACCGGCTTCGTAGTTGACAGCAATAGTTTTGTTTAACATAAAATGTGTCAACATTTAGTGTTTGAAATATATTTGGATGCACTTCCTCATGAATTAGCCACAGAAGAGAGAAAAACACAGATTTCTCTTCCCCTGCGCGTCTTTGCAAAGTCTGTGTTTAACACAAACCGTTTTTTCCCAGGAAGCTTTTGTCAGTCAGTATTTTTTTGTTGTTTCCACCAGCCCCTTGTGGCAGAAAAGCCTCCAAGAGTGTAGGCGTGTCTGGGGCCTGACCTTGGAGAATTACCAACGTCTGAAACCCCATTCAGGTCCTGAATAGTATGCGGTGCGGCTGACTGGTGGGCTAAGGAACTGTTACTGTTGCAAAGGATTCAAACAGCTTCAGGTTACTCAGGAGCCTAACAACTTAACAAAAGCAAAGGCACGCTGCATGTGTGGAAATGATCTTTGGAAAGGTAGCATTTGTTTTCATTGTATAGGGAAGGCCACAGCCAAGCAACACCTATCAAAAGGATTTATGCTTTTTGGTTGGAAGGAAAGTTTTTGGATGCCTGATTGTGATTTTCTTCATTTAGTAAAAGCATCTATGAAGACATCAAAGATTTATGCAATGAATGCATTCACATGCATAACGTGAATCTTGAAAGCAAACTTGTGTTAATGTCAGCTGGCCCCAACTTGGCTTCAGAAAAACATGAGAAATCCAATGCAAATTGTGTTTATTGATACAGGAAAAGTCTGATCTCTGTGAGTGAAAACCTTTACCTCACAGGTGCTGCATCTGAGATCAAGGAAAGGAACTCTCCCCGCATAAACACCATCAGTTTCATCATTTTAAGATCAAGAAACATACCACTGTTTGATATCAACACAGCTTTATCCTCATGGGTCTTGAGTGTTTAAATATAATGCATACATGTTGCTGCGTTTGGCCGGCATACAGCGACCTGCCAAGAATTATGCAAATGATGAGAAATGAATGCAGTGGGAGAAAAGTCATTGCCCTTGAACAGCCGCTGCACATTCCACAGCACCGAATTAAGTCGGTGAGAAATTCTCATGTTTAATTTGGTATCAGCCGATTTACTTAGGAGCCTTTCCCATGGTCCTTCTCTGTCTTAGTGTCAGACACCACAAGCGGGAGTCACCTGGTTCAAAGACATCTTATTGTGTAACAATGAAGGTTCAAGGTCAGGGTTAATACACACAAGTCGTTTGTCCCCTGTTTTGATGCAGGAAACACGGGCGAGGAACCACTTGGACAATGACGACAGATTACAATCAACCATGCTGGCTTTCACCCAGAAGGCTGCTGGACTGATGCTCAGAGCAGCAATAATATTACAGCTGCAGAAGCACAATAGCCAGTTACATGCGGACTTACTAACAGGTTACATTTCCAGGAGACATGAGCTAAAACTGTAAAAATGTATCACAGCAATGACCACAACAGAAGTGAGTGAAAAAATTGCATTTACAGTTTGCCGTAACAGTAAGATTACCCTTATTTCAGAAAACAGTCAACATATTTAATTTAGCTTTTTCCCACTAATTCATTAACATGAATGGGGAAATGAACTTAGATAATCCAGAATTGTAAAATAAAACCCAAAATATCCTCAGTAGTTTTGTGTTTTGTGAGTCTGGTGATGGATTGCGGTTATACTTACTTGGACTGGATGATAAGCAAGTCTCCTGTTGCAGTTATCAAGCAAACAATACTCTGATCTTACACATTAGACAAAAAAGATTCAACTTTAAACAAATATTATTGCTGCTTCACACAGAAGTTGACTAAAAATCCAAAAATCTGTCCATATTGCCTGCACAGACAAAAGAACAGCGAACAGTGATAACAAACACTTGTACCGGCAAAAATGCTCAAGCAACAAGATGCCTGAATGACAGAGAAGGGAAACAGAATTAACCAGCTCATCCTTGAGAAAACAAAATCAAAAGGAAAGTGAGGATGTAGCTTCTGCTGTGGACCCACCAACACTTTTCCACAAATCTAACCTGCTGAACTAATTGGACCAGAAGACAATTAACTCAGCACGTTTCACGTTTCTACTGCCGAGCAGTTCATACTACTGCCGAGCAGGAGGCTTCATCAATCCCGGATTTTATCAGATTTTTGTCCAGTTAGTGAATGTTCTCTCTTATCCTTTTTTAGCATTTTCTCTTAACACATTCTCACCTGTTGCTTGTTAAGCTGTTGAAAGAAAATCACAGTGAGATGCAGCACCTTGAAGAGGGACGTTAGTGGGACTAGTGACTAGACCACTTGCTGACACAGTACAGTCCTTTCTGAAGTGTTTCACTCTCTGACTTGGTAAAACTTAAACAATGAAGATAGTGAGTTGTGCACACACAAGCAGGCATGCAGAGTAACTCTCTGGCTAAATGTGAATAAAGAAGAAGTAAATTAAAGCAGTCTGTAGTTCATCATCAGAGTGTTTGAGTTCAGCTCATCTACCAGAAAGACTGCATTGAGTCAAACAGCTGATCAGCAAAATGATGAAACATCCAGAAAGCGGCACAAAGCAGAGCCTAACTTTGTGAAATCCACCTCAAGATTTTTTTTATTTGTAAGCAACATGCCACAAGGAAAGTCAACCTTAAAAGACTAAAGTTTATCCCTTTTGGACAAGAAGCTGTTATGTTCTATGGAAATGAAGATTACCTTTATTATAAAACATTTAATGAAGATGCTAAAAATGTACACAGTGAACAATAAGCAGAGGTGAAAATGATATGTATAACTTTATTTTGAAATTCACATTAAGCAGTAGTTTGTCATTATGTATGAGGAAAGGTATGGTTATTAAAGTTATTTTTTCATTGGATTTGAGTTGTCCCATTTAAGATTAACAGAGTTACACTATGAGAGACTTCACTAAATTTTCTAATCATCAAATATGTAATGTATCTATTACAATTCCAGTGAAATGTAAAGAACTCCTATCAATTTGTTTAATAATTTCGAATATAGTAAACATTAGCATGTTTAGACCTCAAAATAGGATGAAACAGCAGGGAAATGTGGCAAAAATTGTTTTTTTTAATGTAGTTCAACATTTTATTCATATACAAGTTAAGTATTGAAGCTTATTAAATGAGAATGGATATAAAAAAATATGTAAACAATTTTTACTCAGCACAATGCAGAAAAATATGAAATAAGAGCAAACTAGTTTCTGATCAGCAGTAGCAGAATGTATTGTATTGTATTTTAGTGTTTTTTTCCCATCATGGCCAGGGGATTGCAGATGAAAAATACCATTTTGGCTAATTCTGATTATTCTACTTATCTGATTATTCGGATTAACTTCTGATTATTAAACACTGACAATCTAATACTGACAGTCTAATACAAAGCAGGTTTGAGAGAAATAGAAATTTATGTAAACTACAGCTGAAATCAGAGAAACGTTTTCACTGAAAAGATGTAAATCTATGATAAACTTTCACAACAAAAGAGGAAAAATTCACACCTTGTGCTTTACAATATGTGAGTAGTTTTACAAAGTGCATGTTTTCAGTGTGTCACTCAAAGATCCTCAACAGGACACAAAGTGGTTTGGATCCAGGATTTCAGCCTGTGACCTCTTGGATTCAGGACAGGCTGCCTAACCCCGTTGGACAGAGGGAACAACAGGACATAAACGGACTACAGGCGCGTTCGTCTCCTCTGTTATCTGAGCAACAGAGCAGCCTGGAAGGAACCATGGGAAAAGGCCAGGAAAAAGGTGGGTCTATTGTCCCAGCATCCTGCTGGATGTGACTGACGCTCGTTATTTGACCGGGGGTCCTTTTTTATATTTTTCTCTTAATATGATTTTCTGGGAACATCCTCTGAGTGCATCTCATACAGTACGCATTAATGGGGTTTATTGTGTGAATCACTAAAACACATGCTGAAACAAATCAAATCAAAGTCTGTGTTTTGATTCATTGATTTGAAAAGTATAAAACATGTTTATCCAGTTATATTTTTTTGTGGATTTACTTGTTAAAACTCTTTAAATGTACATTTGATAATGAATGTAAGTTATCATTAAAACTGGCAACCACCTTACCTCTCGCTTAGTGGTATATAAAATAAATGGATGTGTGGATGCTGTTTTCATTAAAGAATTATCTGAGCAACAACAACAACAGTATAAACTGATTTCTACCAGCAGCAATGCTACAATGATAACAAATTCATGTTCCTCCACCAGTGAAACTAAGCTGATATCAACAATGACTGTCAGATTTAAATAAACATTTGATTTTTCAAGACTTGCTCTGAGAATGCTGTCGGTTTTTAATAAGAAGGTGAAGTTGAGGATGAAGATAAGACTTTGTTTCATGCTTTTAGTTTTCCAGTTTGCAGAGTGGCCAGTTCAATAAAGAAATCCAAAACATTCCCAATAAGGTAGATAGGCATGATAGATGTCAAATTTTCGATGTTTGAATCAGTAATCAGTCATTTTTTCAGGTTTTCTTCACTTTTTTCTGCCTTTTTATTAGTTGTGTTTATTGGTTTATTACTATCATTATCATATTTTCTACTGATCTTTTTTTTTTGTTTCGGTTTATTTGCCGCCAAAACTTTTCCTTTTGTTTGCTTAGTCTTTCTCTGAATTGCGGTTTTAAGTACTTGAGAGTACCTAATGTTGCCCCTGCAGTGGATAGGTACGACTGACAGCAGTCAGAGTAGTCAGTCGGTAGAATAAGAGGGAATTCAGAGGGAGCGAATCAAACAGCGGGTTTTTTTTCCACATATTCCTTTTCAAGCCGGGACTGATGCTCCATGTGTGAAAGTACAGACATGGCATGAGGGGGTCGAAGCTCATGCGCCTCTTAGCTGGCATGAGGGGCAGACACGGAGGCGAAAGCGGCCCATTTTCTGTATCCTCACACGCATCAATCCAGCAACACAAATCTCACCAAACCATCGATGATGCTGTCACTCAGCCTGTTCTGTGATGCCGATGAGATGTGTGTGAGGACAGTGATGCACAGCAGAGCCACTGCCTTTTAGCACATGTGAGGAAAAGCACGACACAACATAAACAACACAACTCAAACCTTAACATGTCTTAGCAGCAAACGCTTTAGTCACATTTTACACATCATCACTTTTGTACTAAAAAGTTTTTGTTTGCAGCCATAAGGTGGAAATAAAAGATGAGCAAAAACTGTAAAAGTCCATGGATTTTAATTCATTCCCACATTCACATGGTCATTTGAGGAGGTTTGTACCTGTACGAAATGCGGAAATTACAAGGAAAGAAAACAACTTTGTGGATTGTACTTGACCTATGAAATATTAAGATGCCATGCTCGCCACCTATTTAAAACATCTCAAAAGGCCCTATGCAGTTTGCTTTACTGGGCGTGCCTTGCAGTTGCTTTTATTTTCCTCCTGGATATTTGTTTCCAGTTAGGCCTGTTACATATTCTGCAGGGAGAAGACAACCTGCCCGTTTTCTCGAGGTGCCGAGGACAAGAACATTCTGCAGCGGTTATATCAGACTTCTTTGTGCACTGTGGGGCCGGGATTTGTGAGAGATGGTGTCGGTGTCTTCATGTGCCTAACACAAGTTGTTCAGATTAAGACACTTACTCCCGAACTCGAGCAGCTATCCATTAAAACAATCCATTGAAGCTTATTGAATCTTTTGCATCAAAATAGGAAATGACAAAATCAAGTCTTTGTTTTGATCTTGGTACCTCAAGAAGAAGAAATTTCTCTGTTCTTTACGATGAAATAACGGCCTTTGGGTCAAGTTACAGCTACGAGTTATGTAGCTTACACTGCCACTTACTGACAAAACTGTTTCCAAATCTATTCCACTTATTATTACAATGATCCATAATAATCAGATTTGCTTTTGGCGAGATGCCACTTCAGCTTTGTTCACAGAGACTTTTTCAGAATTTCAACAGTCAATTCTGCTCTATGTCACACTGCATCATCGCTGTGTGCCTTTAATCTTATGCAGCACTTAATTCAGGGGGGAGACCGAGTGGAGTAAGCAGAGAGTTTGAGGATCTAGATGTCACAAACTCTTTGCTCAATTCATTTTGATGAAAGTCTGCAAAATCCACAAACTAACCAAAAGGTCTGGTCACTGACACTTACTTGAAAGAAAAAATAGACCATGGATAATAAAGGGGACCATCAAAGAGCATTGCCTCAGACCTAAATGACTTGTCATTTCGCTTTGGGAGTTAACAAATACCTAAATATGCATCCCTGTAGTCTCTACATACACACATTAATTACTCTGATAGTAACAGACAGCAAATTGAATTCTGAGTCCTTCTTCCTCTATTCAGATTTCACACCACAGAGCATCTTTCTGAGGAATAAAATGATAAACAGGCACGAGGTATTCAGCTCTGACCGGAGCTTTCTGTAGCTGAGGTTACCTCGTCCCTCCGAAGCTATCAGCCTGTCTGCTCACCTTTTAGCAGTATTATTCCTTAATTAGCGAGGCGGATGTTGGCGGGGACTTAACGAAGGAGAGCGGGAGTTAATGTGATTCAGTCCTTTCATAGACTGGCAGAATTATGAAAATAAAATAATGTCTTTGTTTTTAACGTGAAAGCTCTGAGCAACATTTCACAAGCCCACAAGAGCAGATGTCTCGTTTCTTTGTCAATAAGCCTGGAATCATAAAAAAACAACCCCATATTGGAGATTCAGCCGATATAGGAATTAATAATAATTCTGTTTATTTTGCAAGCCGAGTAAACAACAAAGCCGTGGACATATTCTGTAGCTTTTTCTCCATTGTTTTGCTATTTGCTGTGTGGGAGGGAACATGAAATGCAGAGCAACATATCCACCGTTTATGTAACTAAAATATAAATTATTTGGTCATTAATTGACTCAAATAAGTGCTGCCCATACAACCCTAGTGTAATCTAAACCAAGATCTCAAGCAACATTAAGATTAACTTTAACTGCCAAAATTGAATAAACAACCTTCAGTTTACTTCATTTTTTAAAAATGATTAAAACTCCTTTGTGACACATTTAGCTTTGGACGGATCTCCGCGGCCTGTTTTCCCTGATGGTAGTTAAATCCAGCTGTAATGGTTTAGATAAGGGCAACAAGATGTGTAACACCTTTCTGGTAATTACTCTCAGCTAGTTTTACACACATACACTGGAAAAAGTCTGTGTGTGTTCGGCAAAGCTCTTTTCCATTTTAGTTAGTTCTAATATTCTCGAAAGATACAGTGTTCGTGCGATGCTGCGAGGTCGCTGCCTAATGACACTATACACAAAAGTGGAGCCACAGTTAAACCTGTAGGATGCACAAGCCATATGTTCGTAAAACCATAAGAAGGAGAAAAAACAAACATCTCGTTTGGCTCCTTTGGATCTCATCTATCACTATTTCCTAACATTTCATGGACCAAACGACAGTCGGAATAATCATTATAGCCACTTTTCTACTGCACATATTTCCATTGAAGCATTTTCTAACTAATATAAATCATCTTCTGTGTTCTTGGTTTGTTCTCTATCTTTAATCCTTCTCTGTGAACCTTCCCGCTCACTGCCATTTTGACCTCTACACCGTAAGCCTATTCATGTCAATCTGACACGTCGTGCTGATGGGAACAGATCCACTTTGCTCCTGACAGAAACAAGGGTTTTTTTTCCAATAATGAACACTCCAGTTCTTCCAGTTCCACAGTGAAGCCAATGAGTCAGGTCTGCGTGCCTATTTGAATAATGAGAATGAGACTAACTACGTGCAATAGACACAAGAATCCAATGAAAGGCCTGCCAATCATTGTTACTGATTGCATGTCTATCCATGGAGGACGAGTGTGACCATCAGACCCGCTGTCAGCGGCTGCAGCGGCGGAGGAGCCCCTGAAAGCACCCTTATGGGTATTATTATGGCACCTCCATTAAAATGCTTTTGTTTTCCTCCCGTTTCGCCCTCTGTGTTGTAGTTTTACTTACAGTGTTTTTCTGTGTCCCCTGCTCTCTGCCGCTGAATATTAATGTCCTCTATGCTAATAGCCCCGCACCAGCTGAGGTCGAGCAAGCTCCTCCTCTGAATGTTAATCCACCCGCCTCATTTGCATACACTTAAGTGTCAAATTCCCCCACAAATCATGGCAGCTGCCTCCAAACGCAGAGGTCTTCGCCCCCCCGAAGCGACAGCACAGAAACAATGTGGTCGCAGCGTATGCACGGCATCAAATCCACATCAAAGCCTGTTTAGATTGCCGGGTCAGAGCGGGTTCACGTTCAGCAAAATGATGGTAATGGGATAGCAGTCAGTCTGCCACAGAAATATGGCCAGGTAGGTAATAAGTATGAATGGAGCAGGTAATAAGGTTGGGATACAAACAGACCCAGAGTCATCACAGGAGCATGAACTGTTTCAGCTGCAGCGCTGTTAGCAGTTCAAAGGTGAGAGCTGATCCCGGACAACACACACACAACAACGGTGGTGTTGTTGACTTTTATGCCTCCATGTTTCCATGAGAGAGCAGGCAGGTGAAGAAGTTCTTACTGACAACTTATTGAATGACCTAAAACATAGGCACAGCTGTTTCAATGTTTATCTGAGACTGAATATAATTGTTAATTTTCTATTACAACATAACTCTGCTATTGAGATTAAAACTATATTTTTTTAAATCAGAAAATAAATTGGGAACTGTTTTAATAATGAAGTAATCCTTTAAGTCTTTCTGTAAATCATGCAGATTTGCCTTTAATTTCATTTTATATAATGGCTTTTTATTATTATGGCTGCAATAAAAGGTTTTTCTCAAAGCATCATTTTTAGCACCAAGACCTCATTACTTTTAAAAAGTTGCTCATTCTTAGTCCCGGCTTTCTGTCACCTGAAAATTCAATTCAATCGAAGGAATATTCTTCAGATAGATAAAACAAGACATAATTGTTAAACCGCACCATCACTTGCAAGGTTTCCATCAGAATGTATTGTGAACTTAAACTGAATTTGATTCCCATATGTAAATAAATATTCAGTAGGTAGGTGGTGCTAATTTTATAGCCGGAACAGCACATAGACAGTTTGCTATGAAACGACATGATAACAAAATTATCAGTAAGATTTAATTAAAAGAAAACAAAATGTGAATGAATTAACATGATACTGCCGACCACAGAGGACAGAGAACAAGAAACATGTCTTTTTTCTCTCTCTCTCGTGGCAACAGTCCTGTTTGTACCTGGAAGTCATGTAATTTCTCTACATCATCATGTATTAGCTCAACCTGTTTTCATTGCACTTACACAATGTCTGCCTTTACCAATACCTAAACCATCTTATGCATCTCTCTTAAGAATAAAATCTCTTTTGGCCAAATCACTGATTGATTTTATATTTTGTCTATTCATTGTCTATTGTCTATTCATTCATTTGACAGCACTTAAACACAGCCTGTAGACTTTTTTCACAAGTAAACAGATTTTTTGAGGGTAAAGAGTGTAACATGTAGTTTGAAAACACATGACATTATTGACTGATCTACATGAAGACATTATGGCTCAGGAAAACAGTTTTTATATAAAACAGTTATATATAAAACAGTTACATAAACATATACATATAGAGAAATAAACTTAGTAATGTAAAAAAAACATAATAAAATAAATGCTAGAATGCACTTAAGATCACAAGAATTCCCTCTTAAGCTCTTAAGTTAAGGCACCCAAGCACCCACGGGTGCATTTCTCCTGGTTAAGGTCACATCCCTGACTTTTCAATTGATTCACACAATGATGAAAGAGGCTGCAAACATTAGCCAGTCCTCCCAGCACCACATAATGTAAACTAGCAAATGTCTTGTGCCATTCATACAGCATATGGCTTCCTGTATGTTTTTCCACCTTTGGTGGGAAGAGCAGGAGTTGCACCATTGACCAAGATAATTCCGCCATGAATAAGACAAATAGATGATTTTCAAACAGACGGCTAACTTCAGTTCACACCTTCAGGACTTTTAAAAACTACCCCAACGCAATCCGTATAAAATAACTTAATGAAAAACACTGCAAAGGAAATCATAGTGAGTCTTTTTGTGCACTTACAGCTATTCTTACACTCAACAACAGAAGTCCTTTCACTGTGCTAAGTATTACTTGGGTGCTGTTCTTAGTAGACTTCCATGTGTGAGGTTGAAATCGACTGGATCAACAAAATACAGCAACAACTCCCATCAAATGATGTCACTTCGGACTAAAACTCCAGAACAGGCGCTCCCTGTTTTGTTCTTGTTCTGGTCTAAGTCATGCACCTCCTGCATGGTGGGAAGAAGAGTTCACATCATGAGAATAACTCACATACTGTATACACTTCATACTGTCTCATTACCTGAATGCTTTATGACTTTTCCGAATTCCCTGATATTTGCTGTAAAGAACGGGCACTAACTGAAGGTATGGCACATAAAGCTGCTTCAGCAGAAACATCTGGTTAAATCTGAAGATTTTCATACTGAATAAATCTATTTGAATTTCTCTTTTATTTCAATTCTATGACAGCTTATTTATAGGAGATCCAAACACAGACTCCAAAAGAGAAAATGTCCATATTGCATATTTCCAGAATTTCTCGTGGTTAAAAAGAATATATTCAAATATCAATACTTCTTTAACCATTTCTACAAAACTGTGTTATATTGACTTTGTGGCAAAAAAAAAAAATTCACTACTTTATTGGTTTTCTGTATTGAGTTTAAGTCAGAAGAGAAGAAAGTTTTGTGTGATAGCAGGGGAGTCTAAGGCAAGGATGTAAAAACAAGAAATAAAAAAGCTTCCACTTAACAACCAATGGTACATCAAAAAAATTAAACTTAAAAAAAAACTGATGATATTTGAGAAAAATCCCATGTGCTGTTTTGTAACATCTATATTATCTTGTCTGATTCTGACCTCTGAGGCTTTTCATGGAGAGATGGATGGAGCTGACCTCCAGGAGGCAAACACCCCCCAGTAACTCTGCTCTGTGATAAAAGTTTTACACGTCTGCAGCCTCCTTTCTCTGTCTTAGTTAAGCTAAAAGAAACACACACATTATCTTTACTGTAAGGACCTCTGTCATGGGAGATTTCCCTTATTATCCTTTTTCTTTACCGTACGCGGCACATTTTAGTGAAATAATGCCTGTGCCTTTGCTTTCATGAGGATAATTACAATATAATTTTGTTAAAAGCGTGAAAAAGAGCTATATGGCACATCTGGATGCAAACAAACTGCGAACTTGCGGCATATATTTCCCTGCTAAAAGCTACAACTTCTTCCTCATTACGCTCACTGTTTGCATTCTAATCACACATAAGCACATCGCTAAGGAGGAGACATATACAGTCGATGCCGAGGAGAGAAAGTAAAAGATGGAGAGAAGAATAAAGCTGCTACAGCAAAGGGGACAAAAAGAACTTATTATAACATTATACAAGTATACAGTTTAGTCTGAAAAGGTAAAGGCAATGGATGTGTGTCTGTAACAAATGTCTTCTAAAGTCTGTGTGCGTGCACAGATGTGCGAACATGTACGTGAGGTTGCGTGTGTGTGTGCTGGTGTATGTGTGCAGTGATTGCACTTGGTGTCTGGGTATGTGTGCTTCAGGAGTTGAGGTCCACTGGGGCTCCGTATGAATAATGCATCAGACCGAGGCCGCTGCATCTCAGCAACATTGGCTTGGTCGGTCGGTCTGCTTAAAGTTGCAAGTTCCTCTTTCGGAAAGTCAGCATCATTCTACAAAGCAGCTGCAGTAACACAGCTGGAGTCTGGCTTTAAAAGATTTCTAAAATAACAGCTAAAAAACATTCACATGAGATCATTTAATGGACACGTTCCTGAGGAACGCCCCACTTTTAAGCGTCTCGTGGGAATTCACTTTTAGGCTATTTGAAACAGCAATAAAAAATCAATATTTTGGGCAACGAGGCGAAACGTTTTCATGTTTAATCAGATAAACAATTGTTAGAAAACGGTAAAATAAAATAACAGTTTATTCAAATATGATCAAATTCAATGGTTCAAGCTCCTCAAATGTGTTTTCCCCTCATTGTCTAAAACTAAAAATAGTTTTTTTTGGTCCTGCAGCTTTAACTATGATGAACAATTACGCTTGCTGAGGGCAATTTGATACAAATAAAATCAATTAATGTAAATAAGCTATTTGAAATATGAAAAAATAATAGCAGGTAAACTGCAATTTAACTTTCCTTGCATTTGACTTGATTCTCCTCATCTTGAGGTCCTTTGAGTGTCACCTGACATGTCAGATGGACTTTTTATCTGCAGATTTACACGTGTGGTCAGGGAACAGCTGCTGAAGACAGATGCTCACAGTGGGATCAGTGTGAATGACACCGAACACGCTTAGCACCCAATAAGTTAAAGCATCAGCAAACCGACATGAAATTAAAATCATCACCATGCAATCATAAATTCACAATCCAGGCCACTTTCACTGAGAAAATGTCATGGGTTCATTCATGAATCTCTGCTTTTCCAGAAACTGTGACAGAAACTCTACACTGGTACGATCTGAGCTGTAGCAAATGCAGTATGCAAATATGCAAAAAAGAAAAAGAAAAAACACAGGCAATATGTAAATATATGCTAAGTGATTGCGTGCAGTGAAAAGGCTACTTTGCCTGAGTCTGTACAGCCTACTTGAATAGTCTCTTAGACTTCTTTCTTTCAGTTTGAAATCCCACTCTTTGTTGGGATTATAGGCTTTAACTTTGTCTCATAAACAAATCGCACATTTCAAAAACAGCATCGTGTTATTTCCCTGTGTTGTGCTGCCTTTTTAATTAGCATCATTAAAGCGGTGCTGGCATGTGTGTTTCTAGTTTTTGAGTACAATATATCCACCTTCAGGTGGCTCACAGGTGAAACTCACGCCGCGACTTTGTAGCAGCTTAATTGGCCACATAAAAGCGCCTTCTCTATAAATCAACATTTTCTGACTCAAAATAGAAATTCTTAGACTCATCCCTGCAACAAATAAGTCCAGAGGAGGATGTTTAGCGCTGTGACACACCGGAGCCTGTTTACTTTCACCTCAGGAATGTTTGGCACTTTGGCATCACATCCAGATCTCCTGACTGACGGACCTTCATCTTCCTGTCTAACCCCTGCATCCTCCTCGCTCTTTCCCGCACCGGACCTCCGCGACCCTCCTGCCGGTTCCCTCCTCGACCCAAACCGGACCGTGTGCCGTAAACAACTCACCTCTGTGCGCGCCTGCAGCCGCTTGTTCATCTCGTAGATCCGATACTCGGGCTGGACCATGTAGGGCGAGTGTCTCCTGTAGAAGGGTCCGAACGGAGAGGAGTAGAACGGGTCGTGGGTTGGGTTGGACATGGTGGCTCCTGGCGAGGCGCGCGGCGCGATTTCAACATCCAGCGGGCACAGCAGCGCACATGGGAGTGCGATGCTCTCCGAAGACCCCCAGTTGGAAGCAGCCGCTGTCGAGGCTGAGCTGCACTCTGCAAGTTGGCCTGCCTAGTTCGCTGCTATAGCGTGGTGCTG